>VYYJ01001871.1:5395-26069 GCA_021029165.1 Cyphoderus albinus
ATAAAATACTCATATTTCGCTACAGAAATATTTAACAGACTCTCTGCTAGGGAATTGCAAGAATCTCATAAGCGGAAGTGAATGTTACATTTTATGATTTGTAAAACACTTTCAATAGTTACGTACATTTTCTCAATTTTCTAGATTATGACTTTTTGTGAAACAAATGAAATTTTTAAAATACGCACAATAATGCTAACTATGAAAAGTTAGATGCTGTCTCCTTTGCTTTGCTTCCTGTTAAAAATTGCAGCCACACACTCAAATTACACAGGAGTATGCCTACTTGAGTCGAAAGTATGCATTAGACAGGAGGACAGAGACGATAATCCATCGTCGGCAAGTGAAGCACCTGGCAGCTCACTCACAAAATTTTGAAGCAAAAAATGTTGTATACCATACCACCTATGTCGCTTTCAATGCAGAGCATTTCTTGGGTAGCTATTTTTCCAATTTCCCATCCCTCTATTTCTTTCGATAAAATATTATTTGGTTCATTTCGTTTATCAAGGAAGTTTTTGCTGAATGGAATGCTTCTTGAACCTACTGCAAACGCAGTTTTACCTCATCTCTCTCTTTAACCAGCTTCTACTCACTGTTCACTCTTTGTCGTTTTCTTGTGACCTGCACCATACTCACAAACCACAAATCACGTCAGAAACGTTTGCTTTTTTTTAAACCTGCCAACAAACCATTTCCCCGTAGCTTGGCTTTGGAGTGTCGTCTGCAAAAGGAGACTCAAGTACAACGACGTACTTAGATTGTAATATGGTTTATTTGAAAGTGACAGTAGCAGATTCGACGGCTTCTCTTCTCTGCTTCTTCAAAAAGCAAAATAAGACTTCTCAAGTACGCTCCCATTCCCATTAAATGCAGTTTAAGCAAAATAAAGAAGCGAAACAAACGAGCCAGTTTCTGCCGTTCGAAGTCAGCTTTAACTCATATCATCTAATTCACAAGTGTACCTCTTGTCGGTTTTTCCTCATCCAGAACTTCATCCTTCCATATTTTCTGCCACAACCGTTTCTCTAAGAAGACGCACCAGTAAACAGTATCTGACATTAAAATAAAGAGAGTTCCGCAAAACATAATTTGTAAACCTAATCGTGTATGTTAACTCTTATTTGAGCCGCTGAAGAGTCGAAACCGACCTGCAGTACAGCACAGCATTAGCACAGATCGTCGATTTAATTTAAAATAATGCTTGATGTTTTTCTGTTATTTCACTACAACATTCCAACATTTCAATGTTTTATCATCACGACGGCAAGGACATGGACCTGCTCTACTTTTCCCTACATCGAAGGCTATTATTATCATTGTCATTACCCAAGAGCAAGCAGAATGCCTTTCAAGGAAGATGTCGTCATTTCAAAATCCTCATGATCGTTTGTAGCAAAATAAAAGCGTAGAAAGCAATGTCAGTGATCATGAAGATGGGAATACCTTCACATTTGCCACAGACATCGAGATCACTGATATTGTCATCATGACGAACATTATCATAAAGAAAGTGGATGTTTTAGAAACGGAAATGTAAATGATGGAATGATCATAAACATTTATTTTCTTCGTCTTCTTGGCCTCGCTTGCTTTAGCAAAATAGTTCAGGCATGATATGTGATGATAACAATAATAATAATGATGGTGACAATCGCATAAAAATTTATAAATGGTCCTTACTCTGTTGGGTTAAAAAGATGGCTATTTTTAACAATCATGTTTTTCATAAACTAGAGCCAAAGTGTACAGGGTACGGAGCCATACATTTTTCAAATGTTAACGCATTTATTCTATCTCTCCAAACTTTCGGCAAAGAATGGAAACGAAAATGTGCAAATAGTTCAGTGCTAGCCAAACTTGATTTTTCTCTTATTCTCTTCCTGGCCTGAATGTCATCTTAAGAAAAGCAATAAACCAAAGATTGACGGTTATTATTCAGCAAGATGGTTTATGTCCTCCTTCTTCTTTTTACTTGAAAGAGACGAAGGAGAACAGACCTCGCCAGATTTTTCCAAATATTTCTGGCCGAAGTTTCGTTTGACTTACACCTACTATTCAACTATTCTAACAAGAATTTTACGCTCTACACAGTGAAGACATACGAACAATTGGAATGTCTTCGTGGGAGTAAAAGTCAGAGGGTAGGTATAAGCAGATAGTCACTGCAAAAACTATTCTTCTTTGCACGACTGGCAAATACGTATTGATTGCACCGTATAAAATACGCATCCCTAACAAGAATCCAATGACTAACTTCTAGAAAAACTGGAGAATTTATATGAAAAACGGGTAAGCCTTTTTTACCCTCATCTGAGTAGTATTTTGTCCATTTTCATTACAGAGAGTTCGTCTATCCTAAAGTTTATTTCTTCCTTCGCCTTTGCCTACTGTGGAAACACACAACCAGTTAACGTAGTGCACTCGAGTAGTTGTAGCCGTGATCTGATATGCATTATAGAGTAAAAAGGAGGATGTAATAATGAAAGGTAATATTGGTGGGTGAAAAAAGTCTGAGAAAGTGTGTGCTCCAGACCGTTATTTATGATGAAATGGCATGGAATTTTTCTACAGGAGAAAGAAAGATATGCAAATAACCCACAGCCTAGTCAGCCAGCTTGCAGCCCAACAAAAACTTGAACGCTTAGGTTTTGCTGGTCTTTGTCTCCAGTTCAGTCATATTACGATGGGATAACGAGTCCGAAATGTGTAACTTTTTTCGTTCCTTCATTCTTTTCCTACTTTGCCTGGACTCTACGGATCTACTAGAGAGCTTAAGCATGGTGTTGGAGAACTATTACCGCTCACCATCACTCTTACTACTGGCTCTCTTGCTTTGAAAGCTGTGGGCGCCTGAAACAAGAATTGCACAAAATAGAGAATAAAGAAGACGAGAGTGAACTTAAAAATATATATATAAACGGAAATGATGTGAAAAGTAGGATCAGGAGCAAGAGCATACACACCGAGGACCTATATATGCAAGCGTGCATGCATGCAATCAAGTCAGGCAAAGTTATTGACCTTACACCTACTTACTTTCTCTTTCTGCGAAAAAAATTCTTCTCACCAAGAAATTGTAAGATGCCTTCATGCCAAAAATGAGAGGGAAAAGCTCTTGGAGAGGCGGGCGACTACTCTACAAACCATTTAATATCATCCCAACTTCTCTTCCTCTGCTGGAAGGATGTAATGTAAGTTGCACTTTCTGAACGGAGTCGTTCATGTATGTAATTTTTTCCTTTCCTAAGGCTTGTTTTAAAGATGAAACAGAGGAGAAATGAAATGAGGTAAAGTAAAAAGTTGCTCTAAGGAGGAAGTGTTATATCAAGCATCATTCATTTCACTTGCTTTCTTCGTCTTTTTTGTTGTACATACTTGAAATAACCTTTTTAAAAGAAGTAAAAATTCATTTTTGCTACTGCTGTGTGAACTCTTTTACAATAATCTCTTTCGCTTCCGTGAGCTCTGTGTGATATGATGATATGATAGGTGTCAGTAGCACACATTTTGCCAACTCTAAGCCTAAGCTGCCTGGAAAATGAAAAAGAGTCTCGGACAGGGTAGCTTTCGGATACTTATTACTGCCATTCAAGTCAGTAAAAGTTAATTTACATGCAAAAGTCAAATATCATAACTCAGCAAGAGAGCTGTGTGCTAACTTAGAAAAGGGATTTTTACTTTACCGTGACGAGAAAAAAACAAATCACAACGGCGCACGAAGAAGGCTCTTGGTTAGTGCGAATGTATCAAATGAAAAAGTGTAAAAACCGGTTTTCATGTAAATCCCAGAGATTAGCCCTGTTATATAAGTGATATTCGTGGTATACCTATTACCGTGATGATGGAGAACAAGAGATGGAGGTAGGAAAAGAGCGAGATTACCTATTCCCGTGAGCATTCCATTAACACAAAAGACTTTCGAGGATAAAAAACGGAATGGAAATAAAAAGAGTTGAGAGTTGTGACGCATTTCAAAGAAGCTTTAAAGAAAATTTTAGAAGTACTTTTCCTTCCTCTTAAAAAACTTATTTCTTATTAGTTGGTTCGTCGAGTATTTATACTAAACATGTCCTATGTGGTTAAAAACTCAAGTAAATAACTTTTTAAAGAAACAATGAGTGAAGTTGAGTCGTTCAGATTTTACTTTTTCATTCAATAGCGTCTCATGCCTCCTTCCATACATTTAACCTATATATCCACGCAGGATTAAGCTGGTTAGATTTGTTACATGCCTTATATTTTGAATAATGTATATCTGTTCAGTATTTTATAAGCGCAGATTAACTGTGTGAAAAGAAAAGTCTACATCATGCTTGCGCCCCGAACGGTAGATTGAAACCTCGACTCACTTTAGCTTCTCAACATCATATTTCTCACTTTGCAGTTTGACGTTTCAAAAGAGCTCCTTACAAGAAAACAACATGCATAATTGAAGTAGGTAGGTTTACCACAATATAGAAATAAAGATTTACTATCGGCAATTTTCAGCCGGACACACCAAAACCAATAACCAATCTCTCAGACTTGTCGATACATACTATCACAATACATTTCGACCTGTAAGATCTGTTTAACCTGAAATATTATTAGTGGACACATCATTCAACTTCCTTCTCATAGTTCCCATATGACCAAAATCAATTCTAGCATTTTAAAGGTCAAAAACATCATTTTTCCACATGCGTTTTTAAATGCGGCTTCTTCGTTGTGGTCTCAATTGTGTAATGAATTTTCTACGTAAGCTTTTACGCACTGCAGCAGGTTGAAAAAGCGATGCTTAATCTATAATAAGATTCTGTCTACATGCTCAATGGTATCAAAGGCACTGAGAAAGCAATATAGCCTTGTATTGAAAGAAACTAATACAATCGTTGATCCTTTAATAAAATAGAATGAATGTCAAGATGCCAGTCGAGTTGTGTGATGCGTGGTAATTGTTATGCAAAGCGCGGGACATGAGAAGCATGGAAGTTCCTGGCAAGGGTCAAGGGTATAGTTATAGTTACAGTTGCAAAGCATACCACTTATATCCAAAACCAAAAGCCTGCGTTTGCAAACATCAGGTAACCGCTTCACAAATAAATGTAAGTATGCATAAAGTGATTCACCAATTTCACATTTTGTTCGCTTTGCTTCAACTGTCCAAGTCAAATGACTAATTTTATTCTATATGCCACGCTTGCTATGTCGTGCAATTTCCATATTCTCTGCAGAAAGGCAGCCAGAGATTTATGCTCAGTTCGGACCTCCTTCTCGAGATGTTTAATTAACAAGACATGAAAAGTAAAAATTGTTTAGTGGAGAACAAGAATCCTTGTTCTACCTTTGCCACCAACCATTACACTTCTCACTGGACTACTTTTACACTTACTGCAGCTTGGTCGAAAAATACTGCATTCCATCTGCGTTTCTACCTCAAACGCCACCCACCATTCAAATACCATTTCATACTCGGAGCTCTTCCTGACAAATATACAGGAGCAATTCAACTTTTATGGAAAATATGTTTCGTTCTCTTCAGCTCAGCTCATTAGCATTCATTCGAGCACTTCCCCGATCACACCACCGCTGCACAAAACATTCCCCTCTATTTTTTGCGGGTATTTTTTCGACCACCGCACAGTCATGTATCACAAAACCGCCACCACTGTATAACATAAAATGTGCACGATGCTGTTCTCATTCCTCCTTTTTCGAGGAGGAAGTAGCTTCTCCTAGCCGCCGATACTTGGAAAAGAAAAAAACGAATCCCATCAAATCCAATGGCATGTAATAAACCGCAACACTTTTTAAAGCAAGCAACTGAAATAAGTGAATCCGAACATTATTTCCTGTCTTTTTCACTCCACCACGAGAAAAATCATCGTTTCTTTATGTATTCACCATACAATAATATAATATTTGCTCGATGTTCCTGCTGTGTTTGTTTGTGTGCGAGTGTGTTCATGATGTATGAGATGTTGTGAAGTTCACTCCTGCCATTCCCCTATTCCATTGCCACTTCTCCTTCCGCCGTATTTCCAAACATTCAAAACTGTCGGTTCAGTTTCTTCGCGTGGCACGTCATAAATTCATAGAACGTTGTTTGCTGAAGAATGCAAAAATAGAGAGGAACTGAGAAAGCAAAAGTCAAAAAGTGCAATGCTTTCGAATACTTCTATTTCAGTTAGTCAAGCGAAGACAAACTTCTGACTCTTGAAACTCTTGTGAGACTCATGTGATAACTATACATACATTAAGTGAACGGAGCAAAGAAGAAGAAAAAGGAAAGCAAAGAAATGCACGCACGAGGCGTGCACACCCTTTCCGTTTGAAACGTATCATTGCATTTTGCTTAGGTATCACTCACAAGCGTGAGCATTGCTTTTCTCCTTTTGCTTGCTTGGTCGAAAGAAATGAAAATGGTCTCTGGGGACACGGCAAACTACTGAACCAAAAAATATTCTTTTCGTG
Organism: Cyphoderus albinus; assembly: GCA_021029165.1. Classification (NCBI taxonomy): domain Eukaryota; kingdom Metazoa; phylum Arthropoda; class Collembola; order Entomobryomorpha; family Paronellidae; genus Cyphoderus; species Cyphoderus albinus. The sequence goes on from VYYJ01001871.1 coordinate 11,852, forward strand.
AGGGAGCAGGTTTAGTACGCAAAGTTCCGCGGTTGCAAGAAGAGAAGACGATTCACTATTACTTAATACCTACTTTATAGTAGCTTGAGAAGGATGGTTAAGTGAGTTAAGGAAAAATGCAAGAGAAATTTTGTACTTTTGCAACAGTAGGCATTGCTTTTTCGACCCCCATAATTTGAACGCCACTAAGCCACGCAGTGGAAAATATCTCTCAGCGAAATAATATGCTGCCTCGCCGAGGCAAAATAGAATGAAGCAGCAGAGGTAAAAATAATAATAACTGGGAAAGTCATATCATAACTCGTGGTCGTAATGGGCTCTCGTATCTCTCCTCCCAATCAATATTTACGAGAATGCGATGATGTTATGCAATTAACGTGCTAACGTCTTTAAACATAATTTTTCTGAGAAAGTAAAGCTGCATTTTATTTCTCCATAGTCAGATGTATTCCATTAAGTCATCGTAAAAACCACTTCTCCATCTTTTTGTCAGCGTCTAAGCATGCACTTTTCTAGCTGCCATACACAGAGTCTGCATAGTCTGCAATAATTTCGTAAAGAAAACAAAAATAGGGCCTTGGAAATGAAACTGTAAAGCTTAAGAAAACGTGAAATATTCATGTAGTGTGTAGTCATGTGCTTAACATGTATAATATTAATTTGAAATATGGTAAATTCGTGCATGCCAAGAGCTCACGACACGGAGTACAACGATACGACGATGACGATATGATTATGACATGATAAGTCAGGACGAAGGAAAAACTTAGAAGCAATAATAAGTACTACTACAACTAATAATAATAGTAAATGTGTGAGCTTATCAGTGAAAAAATATTAAGAAGGAGGGCCAGTTTTACCGGGCTAGTTTAGAAATTGTTTAGGTTCGAAGTAAAAGCTTCACTACTTCACATTTTTTTGCTTATTGGGCACATGTTCGTTACTCGTTACTAGGTAGTTGAATGCTTTGCTATTGATGATGGTGATTTGGTAGTGATGATGATGACAATGATGATATGATAGAGACCGCCTTCACAGTAATAAACCCTGACTAAGTCCAGTCCGGTCTGGCTGAAGCCAGTAAGCCCCGGTAGTAGTGGCAGTAATAATAATAACGTGAAAGACAAGGCGAGAAGATATTACGGTGCTGTTACGATGATGACGATGTTTGTGGTGGAGGTGAGGATTGTTGCTTTAATAAGGATTTTCTATATCATATGAGACGATGATACCCGTGGTAAGAAAATAACATGGAAGGGGAGAATTAATGGCAGGTAATTGTATTAATGTGCGCGCGTTACGTATGTACTCGTCGATGTCTGTGGATACTTCGGATACTTTATGTTTATTTACTGGATTATTTCTCATGATAAAGTGGAATGACTCTATAGTGTTAATGTGCAATATTTGTACATCATCCGATTCTTGTACCCAGTTAAAAGCTTGTTGTCGATAGACTTTACGTTATGTACTTCTTGTACACTTGGTAGATTTCTTCCCGTGTATCAATAACTGTATTCCAATTTTTTTTAAAATACAGCATATAAACCCTATAATATTGTCTGACATTTGAGAATTTCACTAAATTTGTAATATAAATTTTTACTGACACATTACGTTAGGTGAATTTCTTTGTGTAAGATGCAGGTAAAAGTAAAATTCTTGGAGCTTTATTGCAATAAATTTTCAGATTATCTTCATTTCGAAAGAAACCCTGAACACAAACCATCTGCATTCAATATTACAATATTACAATCAGATACATCAAGCGAGCAGAAAACAATAATCTTGTTTCTGGAGTTTTCTACAAATTGCATAAAGCTGTGACGCACAAGACATTTATAGTTGTTTTTGTCCTTCCCTTTCATTGACGGTTGTATTTTTCGTCAAAAAGAAGAGACAGGTGGGCAATAATGCTGCACATAAATATAATTAAATTACGTAGCCCGTTTACCAACCAAATTTTTTTAATTACAGCCATCTCAGCTTTGTGAAATAATTTGACATGAATAATTTACGATTCTCGCTTTGCCGTATCTAAAGGTTTTGTTTCTCAGTTTAATTAAAAGGCCAACAAAGTGCAATTCTTCTTATTTTGTCTGCAAGTATTAATTAAACGCAGGCCATCAGAAGACCGATGTTAATTTGTACGAAAATATTTTTATCCTCTGTATTATAATGGACATTTTAGTAATAGTAAATGCAGCAACAATGAGGTGAATTTCATACATATATCGTGCAATAACATAGATATTACCAAGAACAATTTACCTTACTTACTTAGGGTACAGCATGGATTTTTGCTTTCACTGCCTTTCTAAATAAATTTTTTCTCTATATTTTAGAAACTTCCCCAGCGTTTCAAATGTATTTATGTACGGACACAATTAATAAATTACTATTATCAATACATCAATCAAGTTAAGTAGAAAGAAACTGGAAATCAAATTGACTCCTCCTTTTCAATTTATCTGTCGTCGTAATAATCATTAATGTCACTGTCATCAATTCCTTAATTTTATTACTTATAATTTACAAGTAAACAATCAATGATGAACATATTAGAGTGGTTCAAATATAAAAATAATAATCCAGATAAGGGTTCTTGTTAACTGAAATAGATTTTCTCTATCTATAGGCTTCTAAAAGAATTACAGCCTTTCAACTCCAGTTCCACCCTGAGAAGAGTATTCCTATAATAAGGAGTATGGAAGTCCACTTTACCACTGTCAGCCTCTGTCAAGCTTGTATGTCAACAAGAAGAACTACTTTTTCTTGTCCAGCGTCCACCTGTCATTTAATACTTATTATTGAGAATGCAGTATAAAAGTGTGCATAGATAGAAGTACAAGGTACAAGTCTAGAAAAATTATTTCGTTTCATAAATGACTTTCTTTCCTTTTGTCTATAATCTATGAAACTGTCAAGAAACCACAGTGCAGCCCCTTGTTAGTTATTAGAGGCCCAAAATTTTCTAACGAAACGGAAACTTACAATTGATCCATACTTTCATTTCCGCTTTCTTCCTCACTATCATTTTCACTTCACTGAGGTTGAGAATCATAATCAGAGGAGACAACAAAATTACGCTTTCTTTGAATTAAATACAATTAACAGCATTATAGTATATATCAAACTCTGGAATCGGCTAGTGCCCAAAAAATCGATACGCTGATGCACATGATTACTAAAAATAAACAACGAAAAAAATAATTTAAAAACAATCACTTTTTAGCACTTACGGTTGGTTTCATAAAAATTGTTTTTAAATTCACACGTTACACCGATCTTAATGAACCCTCTTTAACGATTCCATCGAAGAATATAGAGTAAATTACATACTTTCTTAGAGTTTGTTACGGATGATGTGTAAATGGGTTATACGAAGAGACAGAAAAAATGAGAAATTTTGTTTATGCGATGACAAATTAATTAATGTTATTTACACAGTAAATACGATTAAAAATAAAACAGTGACAGATAAAATGTAGAATACCCATTATTTTTATCTGAAAGGAAGTAATAAGTTTAAAAGCAAGGTGTAGCACAATTACAGTGCAGTACTCCGCAATTTTCTTATTATTTTTTTTACTCGCACGCACAAGCTAGAACATTATTGCAAAATGATTTTGCATTTTTCTTGTCCCCTGCTTACAAATCCTCTTGAAGTTCTCCATGAAGAGTATAATTTGACTGTATCCTTGGACTCAGGACTCACCTGTCTACCGACTAGACCCAATGAACAATGATAAACGGTGGTTATTTTTCATAAAAGTATTAATCGTGGCAGGAATATGAAATTGCGGACTTCGCCAACCTAATTCAATTTATCATGAGCATCATTTTCTGAAGCTCCTGGAAAGTAATTGATCAATAAATGGAATTTGAGGAAAACGAAAAGTCTGTATTTTTTGTTTTTCTTTGTCGTAGATGATTGCTGATTGCAATGATGAGTAACTGCCACTCCTATCTTCTTTAATGGAATTACTCGACAAGTTCGTCATAAACTGAATAAGTATCCACAATCCACACCTCCTTTTACAGACTCTGTAAATTTCTAATCGTTTCGAAAACCTTTCTGCACGAATGTAAGAATCCAGTGGCGTTTCATGGTTATTAAGCAACCTAGCCTCGGTCTTTGGGCTTGATCATTTTGTGTTATATAAACGATGCGCATCGCGATTGTAGCTTGTCTCATTAATCAAGTCAAATAAATGAATTGAATAGTATTAAGTTGGGAGAGAAACAATAAAAAGTAGGTTGATAAGCTGACAAAACTGTAGACCGTTTGAAATAGCCAATATCAAATTTCCAAACCATATTTGAAAATAAAACCAGTTTTTTTTTCTTTCGTTGATATTACATAAACCTCATAGAGCCCGATGCATTTATGAATTCTAATTCAGTTTGTGATTGCAATTAACTTTCAGGTCGGACGATTTAAAATGGGAGCAAAAGAAATGCATTTTTCAACCGTAGGGAATTTTGGTAACAACAGTTGTAAGCTGTGAAATAATATAGTGGATCACTGTGACTGACTTGCTTAGAAGATGGAAAACCTTTTTAAAGTCTTCATGAAAGTAATGAATTTTTCATTAAGAAGTTGAATAAAAATGGAAATCAGACAAACTTATCTGTACAAAATGATAACACTTTCCTAGAGTGTACAGTGAATGAGTGCAAAAGTAGTTTGATCATGTTCAAATTTTAAATGACTTTCTTCACAAATGAAAAATATTCATTGCCTTTTCAAAAAATGGTTTATTAATCACAACGAAATGAAATGTGAACTGCTTAAATACTGTACCATCAAGCTACAATAAAACGTACGTTTCCAAAATACAAACCGTCTTACAATTACAAGTTCGTTCGTGCTATTATGAAGATGCGTGGTGATAGGTTGTTTGTAGCAGAGAAAATAATATGGTCAGTTCAGTGCAGCCTTAAAATAATATTATGTATTATATACTTCTTGCGGTATTCAGCATTTTAAAGAAAAGCTTGTTTTTGAGACGCCGAGAGAATGAGCGAGTGGATGAGAGAAAAGGATCAGGATGAAAGAGGATAAAAAAGGACCCCATGCAGGGTACACTTTTTTACGCTTCACCTCAGGTGGCTTGGTGTAACTAACACCTCCAGCTGAGAGACCCTACACAACACATATCATCATCATTCCAAAGAGAATCGGAGCGAGAATGGAGCCCGCTTTTTATTTTTCTTATCTCTTTTCATTCGTACATAATCCATCTCTCAGCTCTGCTCTGTAAAAACGACCGGGTCCAACTGGACAATAACCAACGGCTTATATATACATGGCGTATGGAACGCTATAAATGAGCAGCGTGTAGCTATTTTTCCAATTTTCTATCCAAAACTTTCACAAGGCAGTGTGAGTGCGACAGCAGGAGCGTGCAAAGAGTATCGCATTTTTTGAGTCTACGAATCTCATCTCAACTTTATGATTCATGGGAAAAAGATGCAGTGCACACATAAACTACCAGAAAGGGGAAAACTTGATTTAAATTCCATTTCTTCTCCGTCATCGGCATCATCATTACTATCCCAGTTGTCGTCATTGTTATAATAGTCTTGTTCAACAACATCCTGCGAGCACCGCACGGAAAGCCGTTAAAACAGGCACAAGTGGTTTGCTCTATGCCAAGCAATTTTAATGAAAAATCATCAACATAATCTGGTAATTGTACTTACTAGAAGAGGCTGTATTAATTAGATTCAGTGCTTTACAGTGTCCAAATCATCGGTTCCAGAGCTAGTAAGTATGACAATCGTACAACAGTTCCAGATTAACACACCTATAGCTGAAGTACCAAAGCCAAACCCAGCTAATTTGAGTTTATAGTATCTAGCAACATGCCAGTCTGTTCAACAACTTGTAATGAAACGAATTGTAAGTAAAAAATAAAAAATAAAAATCGCACAAAAAATGACTGGATGAGATGCTTTTTCTTAGAAACAAATTTTTCATTTACTAAAGGTGATTGGATTTGCAATCATCTACACAGTAAACATTTTTTGCAAGTTCAGCTTTGAGCATTTCATTTCGCATTGCCTTTTGCAGTCATACAGATGTGACAAGAAAAATGTTTATGTTTTCTAATAACGTAAGTTTAAGTACACCCATTTACTCCCTGCTGAGAGCCATGGTATTGGGGTTAAGTGAATCCAATCGAAACCAAACAAGATTGAAGAAGAAATTTTCAGTAAAACGAAAAGTATTGTAAAAACAAGTTGTTATCCTTACTTTAACATTGTAATATCGTAAACAATAAACTAACACAAATATGTACGAGGCTGGTAAATTAGCATGTGAACATTGTGTAAGAATTGAAAAAGTGACATTTTCTTAGAAATTACTACCTCCATAGTATGAGACAGATGGTGATCAACTTTAAACTATAAAATTGATTATGTTTATGAGTAATAAAACTACACCTCCAAATTAACATTTTTGCATTCTTTGCTTCACTCAGACTTGTTCTACCGAATTGTGCATTCATCCAGGCTACATTCGTTTATTATGAATTTTGTTTCGAGCGAAGTCGACTCGCAAGATTTAATGCAATGTATTTTATTACAATCCTGTGTTACTTTATTGCAATCTTTGGGCAATTTATTTAGAACAGAAAGGAAACAAGTGGAAGTGGCGGTGCCATTTTCACTGCTTCGATTCCAATTTGCATGACAATATTTTACGGATACTATGTTTAAAGTGTTTGTATGCGTTTGGAGTCGTCCCAAAACATAAATATATTTCCCATTTTGGTCTTTTTCTTCGTCTTTGCTTAGACTTCGGGCTCAGTTCATTCGAGACTTAACAAAAAATTGGTACAAAACAAAATAAGGGAAAACAAGTGTGTGGTTCCTTGTAGTCCGAATGAGCGGAGAAAAATGAAAGCGAGAGTGAACGGAGAAAGTGTAGGGAACACTTCTTGCATTTAAATGAGATTTCTGCCGTTTGCTATTTTCTACAAGTCGCATAGACCACGTACGGCGGACTTTACATGCATAAACATACGCCGTGAATGTGATATTAGTAAGTCATGCATGTCCACAGAAAATATATGCAAGTCAACGACATTTTCTTTTTATGGTATAGTATTACTCTCCCTTATTTTCATTTCGCCAATTCACTCGTCAACAACAAGAAACGGTTTCGAAAAAGTGAGAAAGTCCCTCTTCGCTCAGCTGGGTCCAGTTAAGAAATTTAACCGAAGAGACCAGGAGGCCAGCGTGAGTTGTCGAGTGTGGCTCTGAGTGAATGAGACCGAGAGAGAAAATGTGCAATAATAAATTCACAAGACTTGGTTTGCCGGGCTCCTAAAATGGCAACACGGCACGAACTAGAAACCAGGGAAGAAGACGAAAAGTACGATATGAAGCCGTCACTCAGTCATCATATCTTGACAAGGACAGAATGCTCCTTGTCATAATTCCACTTACTGCTATTTTACATTTTCATTTTTGAGCGCAAAGCGGAGCAAAACATAAAAACAGACAGACTGGCTGATGAATTAATACAATGCGTACAGCGTAAACTCTCCTTTAATAAATAGCTTCAAAGGAACACGAATATGTTCCTACAACAGCGTCCAGAAATAGAACGACAAGAAAAATATGAGTAAAATGCAGATATGGATTTTTTGCATGACTTAATTCTTTCTTGTTTCTGTTGTTGTTGACGGTAGTGGTGCCTTCTGCTCGCTTCTATCTTCCTTCCGTGGAAAACAAAATGCAATTTCATTTTGTAAGTTATTATAATTATTTTTCTTCCGCAGTCTCTGATCTATTAGGGCAAGCCATATGTTAAAAGTAGGAAGAGCACATGATGTAGCATTTAGCTCCTTCGTTGAATGGAATGAATGATAGGAGCAAGAGGAAGATATGATTATGACTGAGATGCTGCCACTTAGCTGCCTCGTTATAATACAAATAGCATCCTCATTCCCCACATATCTCAGCCGGAGTGCAAATTTAAAGACGAAGCGAAAGAGAGCAGCGGGGAAAGCAGAGCAGCGGAACAGAAACGACTTGAATTTTCCCCTTCTCTATCTTTACTGAAATGTTGTTGTTGATGTTAAGTATGTAACAACACGTCCCGACTCTCGACCGAGAACCTATCGAATAGGAGTGAAGAGCCGAGTTGTAAAATTGCAGAAGAAGCAGCAGCAAACTTCCATTTTCTCTAATTCTTCTGCTTCGTAATGAGAATGACTACTAAATAGGACACTCATTCACCCGAGGAGAAGTAACAGAAAAGGACAGGCTTAATAGGCGAAGCTACGAGCTTCTTGCTAGTCCTAATACAGTGCTCTAGTGCTAGTGCACGTGCTTCGTTAAAATGAGAAAATGAAATGAATGCTTTTCGCACATGACCAAACCCTGCAAAGTTTAGCCCGCATCTTCCGCAAAACAAGCCTGTTCACACAAGTTTTCGATTTCAGTGGCACTCCACCGCTCTGTACACTTGTCGAAAAAAGTGGAATCACGCTTAAGGCCAAACAACGATATTCTATCCAAGCATGGAAGAATGTTAATTGCTATGTTCAACTTCGATCTGGAAGGAATAAAGGTTGATTGAGAAGGAAGTAAAGGAGAAAAACGAAGTTGAAAAATGATGATGGCATCTTGTTACCTTGTCTTCTACATACATGAACCTAAAGATTTTATGGTGTGTGGATATGATGATAAAATAATAATAAGGAATATTTATGTTACAAATGGTATATCACCGCATTTTTGTATTAAAAGAGCTAACTTCTGGAACTGTGCTTGCAACAAGAGAAAGTGTGAAAGAAAGGGCAAAAAGAAGAAAAGAACAAGTCCCACATTTCTTTTTCACCTCTAACATTCTTGGCTTTGACCACGGACCAAGGCAGAAAGAAATCTGCTTCTGCTCTGCATGCAGAAAAGTTAACTTGTCTTCGCCTCATATCAGAGGAAGGAAATGTGATCTTTTTTTGCACAAAAAACTTTATTTTCCCCAAATTTTTACAAGTGTATCCCAGCCATCATTCATATTTACGAGAATTTCTTGCCTTTCACGTAGCGCGCCACTGCACTGGCAGCAGCCATTCTTAAACAAACGTAATAGTCAGTTAGACACATACAACACATTGACTTGACTGCAATGTTTCCCATTATTCCCATCACTGTGCACCAACCAAGATCATGTATTACAGCACTACAAAGTGAGAGTGAAAGACGAAAGGCCTACGAATGAGACTACTTGTAAAGGGAAAGGGCTATTTTTGTAGAGCGTCAATAGTATCATTTAGGAGTACTCACAAACTCATGGCCACACTCAAGGAGAGTTTTATACTGCTACTTTCTGCATATAAGGAAGTAGTGTGTGTATACTGGCTGGTGGTAGAAAATGTAAATAATAGGAAGAAACAAGGGCTCGCGTAATATTTTTTGCCCAAGGGACTACTTGGGTATCGCTGGTTATGGCCATTTTCCTCCTTACTTGACTTGCCTTGTAATCATTCCATTTTTCTTTTCACTTGCAGCACTACCGTCACTGCCATCACCACAGCAGTCTTTTTTTCTTTTACCATTTCATTGGACTCGGACTACGCTAGACTACATAACTGTAAGTATTTACTAAATGTATGCGATTTTTTCGGAGAAGGAGAACTTGAAGACCCGAAGGCTCCACACTCCCATTCCATAACTAAGATGTAGGTACCCATGTACTTTGTCTATCTGCACGACGCGTCTCCTCCGTTTAGAAACGTCTTGGTTTTTTCTAGTTTCTTGTGTTTTTAGTTCTTACAGCGGAAAAAACAAAAAAAGAATTTAAGAAATGGCTTCAACTTTCTCCTCGTCCGTTCTCAACATATGTTCTCTCATGAAAGAACCATCATTTAGACAAAGAAGAATATATAATATGTTTTTAAAAATAGAACAAAACAGCAACTGTAAAACAGAACAAGAAAAAAGCTTTCGAGGCGGAAAGTAATGAGGAACTGTGGAGACAAATGTGCGGTAAATGGAGACTTAAGCAGAGAAAGGGGTCACTTCGTATGGATTTTGCGTCTCTAACCTATTTCCCCTCTCCCCTCTCGAGAAATTATGTTGTCACCAGACCACAGAAAAATAGCACAGTAGAAGGATTCTACGTATTGGACGAAAACGCTATATGAGCAATGACAAAGTACATAAAAAGGGTGAAGGGTAAGCAGTCCACTTCTTGTGTAATGTTTTAAAACACCCACTTTAGATTTATGAATCTTTCTCTTCCCACTACTGATCCAAGAAGATGCAATGCGATATTATGCAATGAACAATTTCTCGAGGAAAATCGTCTGCAGTATACACTTTCGGAATATGCTGCTTCGTGATCTACAAAGATTCTCGTGTCTTATGATAACGGTAATGATAATAGCAGTTTGCTGTGTCGTTCTTTTCGCTCCGGCTCTCCTACATACCCCGCCTCCAGTTCCACTTCAGTTCTAATGTTTCAATTCTTCATTCAGCAACTAGTAGAATTTCTATTATATCCTTTTTTATATTAAATGGCATCAATTATAATTAACATAAAACAAAAATTTAGTTTCTCCTACTTATTGCGCCTCGACGTAGTTAATGTTCAAATGTGTATTAACTTTAAAGCCCAAGTTTTGTAAAAGTATTGAAGACTGTATTATACTGTGTACTGTGTACATACGTACAGTGAACGTAAAAATTGTAAATGTGGTTTCTTAGGAGTACATTAGTAGCTATTTAAAGCTGCCTAACTTGTATAAGCTGCAATCTGCAACTGCGCATTGCGTGATTTTGTTAGTGTCATTGGGATCACACTGGGACAAGATAAGTAGAGGTCAGCTAGAAGGTGAAGTGAATTTTACGAATTTGTACCTGAATCACAAAATAATTTCCGTTACTTCTCACTGCATCGTCAGAAACTCATTGCAAGTAGCTCATCTATCCATCTTCTTGGATTCAATGCGATACATTTTTTTTGTTATGTGCAATGCAAAGGGGAGTTCCCTTCGTTCGTAGCTAACCCTCATCGTTTAAGCTACTGCCATGCCGTCAGTGAGGTCTGCATAACCGATAATATCCGTCCGATGCGTTCTGTTCGGGATTGTAAAAACACGTCCAAAAATAATGCCACCGATATGCATGCACTCGAACTCCAGAGCGAAAGCGGATGTGAAGAAAAGTGTAACGGAGTGAGCCAGGGCCAACAGCAACGAAGAGAATGATAATCAGTCGGAAAGAGAGGAATTCCCAGCGTAGCCGTATTTGAAAGCAGTTAGAGCAGTTAGCCAACAAAAATAAGAATATCATAGTAGTCGCAATAGAATGCAGCATTCACTCCGTAGTCTTACAAGCGGGCAACACATGCGACCTGATTTATTTCACTGTCCCAATGGCATCTACCACCACCAACGAACGCAGTTAAATTACCATGCTTTTCTTTTTTTTTTTCTTTCTTCCCTATTTATATGTATGCCAGAAAGCACCAGCTCAGCAACAACGGTAGCAGCTTTTCTTTCACTCTTTCATTGTTATCATCATCGTCGTCATCATGAGAAACTCAAGCTGTTATAAAAGCCTCTCTTTCTCTAGCGTTCCGTCGAAATGAAACAAAAGCTTTCCTCCTGCAGTTTCCCCTTTCCCCGTTTCCTTTCCACTGTTGATTCCTCCTCATTCGTCTTTCACTAATATTGGATTGCGTGCTTGCCAACCCTCCTGCTTCGCTAATGTATGCCATGTGCACGACAGCTTTGTTAGATTGCAAAAAATGAGGCAGGCTTCGTCTGATTTCATTAAATTAAACTGCATTGCTAAGCAGGTGTTACTTACATGGCCGCTATATTATTATTGCACGGTGTGTTGCTTTCCCTTCCAGCTATTTGTGGACGTGGAGGCCGGCGAGAAAAATTGAGATGGCTGGATTCTATTTTTGACAACGTATGGGCCAAATCGGGGCGGATATATTCAAGGCATTCATTTCATTTATCTAAACAATGCAAAATGGACAGTTTGGCAATTCGTTATATTAAAACATAACTGCAAGGAATGGAGAAGCAACCCCTCCTCCAAACCGGCTGCTTAAATTACACGCAAGAAATAACAAACGACATTTTCCTTTCCCGTAAAAACGCAAAAATTGAGGTACGGAACTACGTGTTTATGACGATGATAACTGGAGAAAGTAAGAGCAGCTTGACTGCGCGCATTACCTTCATACGTCCATCCCATGCTGCTTTGCAAGAGAGCGCAGCGTTTATCTAGGAGGCATACATACATTTCATCATCAATTCATCATGTTCCGGATCAAAGGAAAAGGAAATGTGGGTCAACCACAGAGAAAGATTCATAACAGGAACGCATAAGTTGTAGAAAACAGCCAACCGAATGAGCATGGTATATTATCCATAATTTCCGTGTTTTGCGGAACCCTAAAACAATCATCCAAGAGCATGCTTGCAGACAAGCATGAAAAGAACATCGTACTTTGTAGTACCGAACCGACCTAACGTAGTTGTACTACATTTTTTATATGCACGGACCACGATTGCATATTTTGTACATTTGTAATGTGCAATTTATTATTTACACGGATCCAAAATGGAAAGCTAGTTTGAGTTTCCTCGTTTCCCGTCTTCTCACAACTTACGCAACTCCACTTTACACTTTATTTACAGTAATGGAATAATTATAGAATAAGGTAAACCTTGCGGTCGTCTTCATCGTGTGTAATGTCGATACTGACGCCTCATATTGCACTGAGAACAGGACATCGTCCAAAAAAGTTTTACTTACTCCAGTTGTTTTACCGCCCTGAAGAAATCCTAGTTTCTACTGTATCAAGACGAATCTTGAGATTTGTAAATAAAAAATATTCATTGTTTTGTGCTTGTATTGTGTTACGCGTGCATGAGTAGACATGAGATATCTACCGAAGGTTTTATATAAGGAGCGATATTTTTATCTACGAATTTTTACGTGTTTTCAACTGAAAGTTTTTTATATTTCTATTTTCTTTCACTCTTTCTCATTCTCCGTGAGAACTAGGAGCTCACATTATTGTCATGCATGGTCGCTCTTTGCACTTTCTCAAACAGAATAATTTACTAGTTCCTCTTTCTCTTTGGCTTTCCCAAAGGAGTATTTAACAAGGAGGAAGTATAAGAGAAAAGGGAAAGAGGAGAAAGAAGCGATGACGACGAAAGGAAATGGGACGTTGCGTTTGTCTTATACAACGCGTCTCTCATTTCTTCACCGCCTTGCCAATAAACAAGGCGCTACGGAGCAACGGCATGGTTGCAAGCACGAATGGATTTAACAAATGTGGCTGCAAGTAAGTGAAGAGAAGCAGCTTCTACTCTAGAATCGCACATGTTTAATATTGACAGGTGATTGTATCTGGAAACAAACTCAAATTGAACAACCGCACCAAGAGTAATAACCACAACCTCAATGCTGTAGAGCAGCTTGTAACATTTTCACAGCTATGAAACATTCAGAAAATTCTGGATTACTTTGTGTGAGCCAGTTTTCAGGCAAAAGAGGAAATCAATTTTTGGAGCTACTGAACTGACTGAGTGAAGTGAACTATTCTAGGCATGAAAGGAGAAAGGAATCGAATCTGATTCGACACCACTCTAGAACCCGACCAACTAAAGAATCCCACTTCATGCTTCACTTGTTCTTCTTCCTTTTGTCGAATCTGTGGACTCATAGTGAACAATACTGAAACCGCACCGCTGAAGTTGAAACAGTGCTATGTGATTTGAAATCTTCAAATAAACCACGTATTTTCAGGCCAAGAACTTCAAAAACATTAAAATTCCTCTTAAGTTCGACTAATCTAATTCGAATCAACTCAAGATTAGGTGACGGTATCGTTAAAACAGCCGCAAATGTGCAGCTGCAGTTTTGCAATTTCCACTTTCTCCAGACGTCTGATTACTTTAATTCGTTTCTTGTCCATTTATGTAAATAAAGGTTTAAAATGAATATCTGCTCAAATGAATACCGGTTGTAATCATAAAATAATTATTATTTTAGTAAAATCAAAATAGCGACAATATGCCGTAGTTTATTTTGTTTTTGCTTATTTATACGCGACAGTGGTTTCAGAGTGTTAAAACTTTTCCTTCTTTTATTAATTAAAGCAATACTTTGGTATGTTGAGTCTTGCTATGTCTTTGATGACGTGGCATAGTTCGGGAATTTTGGA
>VYYJ01001872.1:0-26048 GCA_021029165.1 Cyphoderus albinus
AAACCAAGACGAAGCCGTTTCCAGAGGTTGCGCGTTACAATGCGCAATTTTATCGCCAGCCTTCAAAGTTCGCGATTTCAGCATTACCGATGTGCAGCCATTCCCTATTAAACTTGTATGGGATGAGACATTGGGCGAAGACGGGTAAGCATAAATCACAGAAGCAAAAAGATCTTGCTGAACATGTCTGCATGAATCATTTTCCAAGCGTTCTAAATTAATTTGTACGTTTCAGGGCCAGTGAAGTTTTTCCACGATATCATCCAATTCCATTTTCCCGTATGTTGACCTTTTTCCGGAAAGAGCCCATGACCCTGAAGGCTGTGTATGCTAGTAATGTCCCATTCCCTACCAGGGACATCGGTAAGATCATTTGTTTTATTATAAAGTGTTTTAATTTTTATTTAACTAATTCAGGTGATTTACAGATTACGATTTAAAATTTGTTGTGTTTATTTTATTTTAGGAAAGTTTATAATTAACTTCAAAAATGAAGACGCTGAACCTTGCAAACTGAAAGTGAAAGCCAGAGTTAACATGCATGGAATCTTTAGCATTTGCAGTGCAACCATATATGAAAAGGTTGAAAATGCCGATGTAAGTGCATTGCATGAGTCATCATTGGTTGTATATTTAAAGGCTAAACAAAACAATGCAATTGTGATCTAATGTTAAGGTGACCTTTTTACACCCTCTGATATTGCAGAATGCTGAGGAGGCAATGGAAACTGAAACGCCTGCTGCTGCTCCAAACGCCGACGCAAATGCCGCTGCCGATTCTCAAGCATCAGCTAATACAAACAGCAGCACTGAGCCAATGGACAATATGGAAGGTGCCGAGGCAGCGCCTGCTGATGTTAATATGGTATGAAATGAGATCGCATTAAAATCGGAATATTTTTTATTGTCGCATCAAGGACGGTAGTAATAAATATTTTTATTCGAACAAACAGGAGGATGCAGAGAAGAAAAAGTCGAAGAAAATTCAGTATAAGGCCAAGGAATTGAATGTTGATACTTTTACATTCGGTTTGTCTCGAAGTGAAATGGATGAAAAAATAATGTCTGAGGTAACTATCGAAATTATTAAATCCGTCTCGCAAGAGTTTTTCCCTTCACAGGAATTATTACAAAGAGTTGTGCTTTTTTTTGTAGACACATATGATTAGTCGGGATCGAAATGAAAAGGATCGATTAGATAGTAGAAATGCCTTTGAAGAATATGTGTACGACTTAAGAGAGAAGCTCGACTTAGAACTCAATGGATTTGTTGAAGATATCGAGAGACAGAGACTTACTGAAACTCTCACGGCTCTTGAAAATTGGCTCTACGAGGATGGTAGTGATGAAAAGAAGGAAGTGTACATTGAAAAACTGCAGGACTTGAAGGTACAATTTATAATTCGAACGGTTTTGCTGATTATTGAATGGATATATGTAACAATATTAACTATTTTGGAATTTGTAGAGCAAAGGCGAGCCCATTAAAGAACGCAAGTTTGAATCTGAGGAACGCCCAAGAGCTATTAAAGAAGTTGAGATATCACTTCAATTGGCACGGAAAATTTTAGACATGTATAACGCAAAAGACCAAAAGTATGAGCACATAGCACAAAAGGAAATGGATAAGGTCTTGATCGCTATTCAGGAATGCGAGTCTTGGTTGGAAAATTGTCGACAAAAGTTCCCAGCAAATTATCAACTTCATTTGCCTGTTCCAATTAAGTCTAAGGAGATTTTGGAGCAGCGCAGAGTTTTGGAGAGCAAAGTTAACCCCATCATCAATACACCGAAGCCGAAAGTTGAACCACCAAAGGAGGAAACGAAAAAAGATGACAGCAAATCCAAAAAGAATGCTGCGGACGCACCCAACTCAAACCATACTGAGGCCGGCGGTGGAGACGTGCCAGCGCAAGAAATGGAAGTAGAATAAAAGTATAATTTGAATAGGTGTTTAATGCTTTATTCTTACAGTGTAATTCATTAATAAACAATAATCACTAACAATAACAAAAATAACTATAACGCATAGAATTCGTAGAAATATTACTGATATATTATTTCATAGCGTATGTATAATTTTCGAAGGGATTTGTTTATATTTTCTATTTTCGTTGTAATGCTCTTGAGTCATTGTGAAACTAGTTTACGAAAGCACATAAGAACATTAAGTACTCACATCCTTTTCCAATTTTGTCAATATGGATTAAGATAAATGGAAAATTTAGGTAAACAAAGTCACATTGAATTGAAGTCGTATCATGATCATCAGCAACCCAAATACTATTGTTATCTGGAAGGATTTGGTCTACAAAAGCCTATAACATCCAGTTATAGAAAGTGACACAAGTTTTTAATATTCAGAATGAGAACTTGTGGACAAACAACTGTTAAGTTAATATTTACTTTGCACCATGAACAGAGGTCAACATTTATTTCTAATAACTAGCCAGAATTTATTATCGATTTCTTCGTGAAGGGGAAATTTCCAAAAAATTGTATGTAACAATATCGTCGTCTATTCCATTCTGTTCACATAGCTCGTAGTTGCTTTTACTAAATTTGGTCAGATTATTCCACACTATGCAAAAGTGCAAGCGTTGTATTTTGGTTTAATACTTTTGAAACATCCTTGTAGCAAATTATCTATGCAGACTATTATTATTATAGTGCAGACAGTTCCTATTTTGTGGATCTTGTCTTCACTTCAAATTAATGGCAAAACATTTCTGGCTATCTATAAAATAAGGTTTAGCTATATGACCTCGTGTATTCAAAAATTTAAAGAAAAAGATTGACCTCAGAAAATAATTTAATTTAGATGTGCATTCGTTTGAGGAGGTTCGGGTTTTTCCCATTCGATTTATGAAGGTGGAAACATTATCTTGATCTTTACTTATTGATTCATGAAATGAAAATTATTAAACTACTGATACGCTACTTTCTCTGAGAATCGTTGTCAATTTTATTTATTTCTTTTTGACATTTTTACAACAAAACATAGAAATGAAATTCCGAATATACTACATAGTAAATTTGGTGGCTTCATTTTGAATTAATGTCAATTATAAACATTGCGGATATCGAACATGTACAGTGTACGAGTCTAATATTGACAATTTAAAATGTGCAGCATATATCGTTATCGTTGCTCCAGAGGTCGGCTTATTCTCCAACTGGATCTTCAATGAGTTTACTGTGGACACCCCAAAGATTCTGTGAATAAAAAAATAAAATACAATATAATTCAGTCTATCATTCCTTAAGAAGTGTAAGTGTTACGCCACCATTCATTCTACTTTCCTATATACTAATTGTAAAATGAATATTTGTAAGTACTTCAAACTGCAGATACTAACTCAATGTAAAAAAAAACAATTCAATAATATAATGTCAGATTTACAAATTGTGATTTAAAAATACACAAACCTATAGCTAAAATGGCTTAGTTTCGCTGCACCTCGCTGTTAGATAATTAACAATGTCAATATTGTCATATTTGTTAGCACTTAGCATAACACTCTCACACAATTATTTAAATACGTTACGTTAAGTCTTTGCATTGCACTAAACTCAAATAACGCGTTATACACAGTGGTACTTTTGTGGTGTCAAATGAAAGAAAACTATTAAACGAAACAATGCAAAAAAAGGCAAAAGAAATAATCATGCAGATAACGCAGATTTACCCGTTTCTAGGTTTCTTTGACGTTCTCTGTATGATTTTCTCGTTCATCAATTAGCTTACTATGGACAGAATACAAATCCTAGACGACAGAATATGCGTGACAGAAATACAAAACTTCGAAAGTATGATTTGAGGAATGGTAGAATTACTCAGGGCATTAAGTAATTTATACTTTTATACCAATGGCTTCTTAATGGCAATTTAAAATGCTTCAAATCAAATTTATGTTCATCTTACCTTAAAATACTTGACAGTCTTAACTTTGAGCTCCAACGTCGCGTCCTCATCACAAATCATAATTGTCTTTGGGTGTTGTTGAAAGGCAGAAATTGTCCACATGTGATTGACTCCTTCTTCAATCGCTTTATACAGAGCGAATGCTTTATGAGCTCCTGTGATGAGAATCATCACCTCTCGGGCATCCATCACCGTTCCCACTCCTACTGTTAAGGCCTGCTTCGGAACCTTATTTAAATCATTGTCAAAAAATCTTGCGTTTGCGATGATAGTGTCGTGCGCCAAGGTTTTCACTCTGGTCCTTGAAACAAGCGATGAGCCTGGTTCATTGAAAGCCACGTGTCCGTCAGGTCCGATTCCTCCAACGAATAGTTCGACGCCCCCAGCTTTTTTAATTTCCTCCTCATACCTGTCACACTCCTCGATTAAGTTCTTTGCATTACCATTTAAAATGTGAACATTTTGAGGCTGAATGTCGACGTGCTTGAAAAAGTTTGCCCACATGTAGTGGTGATAGCTTTCAGGATGGTCTTGTGGCAACCCTATACCAGAATTATTAATGATGTTTTGAAAAACCCTTTACAGAAATTCCCTCACTATATGTAAAATGCAGTATATTTATGCACACTTTACCAACATATTCATCCATATTAAATGTGATAACATGTTTGAAGGATACTTTTCCAGCCTTATGCAGCTCGACCAACCTCTTGTACATTCCTAGTGGGGTTCCACCTTTAAACAAATAAAAAGTGTGGGTCACTTTAAACTCCAAATGTCACAATTTACCATATGCAATGTCTGATAGATTGGAGAGAATTAATGGAAAGTAATTAACCATGCTTACCTGTTGGTAATCCTAAGACGAAAGGCTTATCAGCAGATGGATTGAAATCCCGAATCCTTTTGGCGACATATTTTGCCGACCAAGTGCAGACGTCGCCGTCATTGTCCAAAATAAGCAACCTCATTATGGCGCTACAGTCACGTCTGGAATAGAGCAAACAATGAATTTTGATGAATTTTTAACAAACCTGAAGTTTGTAAATTGTGTTCAATTCACAATATTATGTCAGAATTGACAATTTTAGGAGAATTATGTAAAATAAATGGAAATCTGTCTTTGTTATAACTCGGAGTACAGAGGAAACTTGAAGTTTTCCCTAACCTCAAGAGATTTGAAGGAATGCGATTTTCTGGAGAGAGAAGTTGCCACAAACTACTACTCTTGCAGTGGTTGGATAAAGAGTGACAGGTCTCAAAAATGATGAAGACATGAATACCACCAACAATTTCATCCGCAGCTAAACAGCTAGTGTATGTAAGTAACTCTAATAGGCGACCACTACAAGTGGTCA
The DNA here is from genome assembly GCA_021029165.1 of Cyphoderus albinus. Taxonomy (NCBI): domain Eukaryota; kingdom Metazoa; phylum Arthropoda; class Collembola; order Entomobryomorpha; family Paronellidae; genus Cyphoderus; species Cyphoderus albinus. The sequence goes on from VYYJ01001872.1 coordinate 5,284, forward strand.
AGTGGTTATTTAATGATAGATGTACATGTAAATGTTCATCACTCGTATCATCATCCGTGACATGTGACTGTGATAAATGCTATATACCCAATAGTTTATGAGAATGTTCCTTCAAAAAAATAATCAGGTTAAGATCGTCTCGTCAGGGTAACAGCAGTAATTATAATAATTAAATTTTAATTGAATATATTTAAACCATTTGTTTTCTTAATGGAATAATTGTAAATTGTGTATAAGACTAAATAGAATTATAATATGTGGGGAAAAAGTCTCTATTCCTCATACAAAGTTGATGAATGCAATGCAAGCAAAGATATAAGACAAGGCCAGACTACTGATTTGTCAACCGGTTATTTGTCGATAATAATTGAAGAGGGGCATTTTGGTAGATTCTTTGATGACTGGAATAGAATGAACGAATGGAAAAAGAATAAAAAGATTTGTAGACTACAAATTGCAGTACATATACGATCGATTGCATTCTCTCTCATATAAATCATTCGTAGATTAATTCATGTTTAGGGACTGCGGCTAGGCTGCGGCCTGCGGCTGTACACAAAGAAACATAATGGAGCGTGAGAACTGCAAGGCCAGATCATTTGACGTACCTATTAAACTACAATATAATGTAATGGGGTGACGTGACGTAGATGGTAACTCGGTCCAAAGAATTTCTATTTACATAACGAAGGTTCTATAATACGCTAATATCTATGATTAGAATTGCTCTCGATTTGATAGTTATGTAATTTTGTAGACTTGACCCACTTGAGCTCTTCAATAAGAAGTAAAACTGAGGTGAGGTTTAATATTACGCTGGATCATAACAGATATTATCTATAGTGATTGACCACTACCTAAATTTGCAAGATAACAGCAGCAATGTATGATAACGATAACTGAAGTAGTAAAGCCCCATGTTCCATCTATTGCATGAATCATATTATGCAATGTCAGTGACATTGTCGCTAAAAGCAGTTTTTAAAGGGCGACAGTGGTGAAAGCGAATTAAGTTGAATGAATCAGCAATCAAGGTCGATGACAATGTGTATAAATCCTTTATCATAATTTTAGAATTCTATTTGCCATCGCTCTGCTTTTGCCAGTAGTCCAAAAATCAAGATTTTGTTATTTTAAGAATGTTTGCTTTAAAGCTTTTGAAGGTACTCTTACTAGCTAATACGCGATGATTCCAAGTAAAACAAAAGTATATAAGTCAAGAAAGAGAAATTTTTGGTCTCATGATTTTCCTAAAACTTCAATAATTCAAATGTTTGCTTGTCCGTTTTAGAGCTTTAGGGTCTTCATATATGTAAAAGTCTTTCCTTTCCAAACAAAATGTCTACAATTATGAGTTATGTGATTCATGGTTGCCTTGAATGGTATGTTAATACAAACTACAATACTTTATAAAGCATTGCTTATGTAGATTAAATTTATTACTGTCGGTCTCTTAAGAGGCTTTTGTTACTTTCCGTTCAGTTAGGCTAACAGAAAAGTACAACCCTCTTTCTTGTTTAGCCGATATCTGAAATGCAATCTCATTTAAAGTAAAGTAATCAATCGACTTCTAATAGTGGGCAAGTATTCATAATACCATCTATTTATATATGTGATCTGGTAATCAAAGTTAAAGGACTTTTAATGACTGAAAGTAATTTCATGTGAACTGGACTGTCGGCTGACTGTGTCAGTCAATGTGTCAATTTGACAAATCATATTTATCGTTTATTAAGAACCAAAATTTCACACACAAGTAGATACAATATGGATATACTAAAACTTAAAAACCCGATCTTTATCTTCTTGTAACTTTAACTTACCGGTAATAGCTTTTAATAGATCCACATGGATGGATGTTTGGATGGAATGTAAACTTTAAATGATACTAAAGTAGCACGTTAACAGGCACCGAGAAGGGGCAAACAAAAATGTAATTCAACGAAGTAGTTTAAGTAATGAGTAAACTATATAAAACCGTCTTAAGAAACCATTTTGTGGATAGAAATTTACTGTTATTGCTACTAGGTGTGTGAAGGAAACATCACGAAAATGAGAAGGAAAACAGATGAAATTGAATCTCACATTCCCTCACGACATACCTAAACAACTTTCTCTCTATGTATTCGCTATGGTTACTATTTTGCGTGATGTGATCCGAATAATGAGCTAAATGTTTCTTTCTCTATAATACGCATTAAAATTTATTTAATTTCTGAGGGCCCAAAGTTTATTTTTGCCGAAAATTAAATGTTTCTTATTTATTTCTTTGTGTTCCCGAAATGAAAAAACTGAATAATTGAAGAAAACCATTGTTTGCTTTTGTTGACTAACGTGGACACTTAAATAAACTATGACAAGATGTTTCAAGCATCTACAGATAAATTTATCCCGAGAAATTTATCCATAATTTCTTGGCAGACTTTTGAAAAACTGACATTGATATGTAAAATGGTTGGACTGCGAGACAGTGAAACTATGAAACTGTGGCCTACAAAAATTAATACTTCAGAGAGATGCAAATTATAACTTGGGTAAATTGGAAGAAAAGGGAGTGAGGTAAAGTTTTCCTTGGAAAATTTATACATTACATACAACGGCAAGTTTGATTTATAATACTATTAAATAATCGAAATAGAAATGATTTTCACCGGCTCATCTTAAACTGTATGCTAGGAATAACGTAAGCAGCCTCAATCAATTATTCTGAATGAATGGAACAGTAATTACGTTTATTTTTCTTAAATTCGCAACATTTCGAACAATGATGCGAGAAATGTAGTTAATATATATATTTTATACGCACTACCAAATTGACTGATTGAAACATTTTCACATGTAAGGACATTGGTTACATAGGGGTTTGAAGGTAATCAGCTTCACAGTGTATTATTAAAATGTTTTCTAATTACAAATAAACGCTTAATTATCATAATTTAAAAGTCATCACGGTTGCTGGACTCCATCGTCATTCATTCACAAGTCGTTTTGATTAGAATACTTTAGCTGGCTAATTCAATATACCTCAATGAAGTTGCAGCTTGAACTTCTATTGCAGCAGATCCTGCTTCAAAAATTTTCAACAAAATCAAATTTATTATTGTGGTTTGTTACAGAGATAGTGAAGATAGTTTTAAATGTAGAACGAAAGTAGTTAAATACCTCGTCCGAGAGTTCATCAATGAGAAGATTCACTGGAGTGTCGTCGGCGGTGACTGAGGATGAATTCCGAGTAGTTCCACTTTTCCCTTGGTGTTCATCATTTGATATGGTTATTAAAGAGTCATATTCTAAGCGAAGTGTAGCGGGTCTGACCTATAAAATAAAAAAGTTTAGAATTTAATAGCTCGATTTTTACATCTCCAATTCATATGTAAAATAGTAAAATAATAATTTTAATTGGTTTCGTGTGAAAATCAGAATGCAATAAAGAAACGATAAATGACTCAACACGTGATTATTTTCCTAGTATTTCAGTCTCAATACTGGAAACTACATTGAAGTAGATAGTATTGGAAAATAAATCAATAATCTTTTAGACATTTTATGTAAAATTGTATAGCACTCAAACTTGAATGTCATTTGAAAGGAAAGTTGTAAAAAGCTGATTATGACAAGACCTAGTTTTAATCGGTAATGTTAAGAGTAACGGACACTTTATCAGTTTGCACGATTTTATCCAAAAATGAAAGCGTAGCCCGGTTGTCTCTAATTTGAAGGAATCTGCCTAGCTAAATCAATCATCAAGGGAAGGGAGAAATCATCCTCTAGAACATGAAGGAACTGTCCAGAATGTGTCAAATGCCCTGCCATTATGTTACTTACTTGTTCATCATGGTCGTCACCATCGTCTTCAGCGCAAACAGGAACTGTGTTGTTTACCAAAGGTTTATGAGTTAGATCTCCCTGAAAACTTATGTTATCCACTTCGACGTCGTTTTGACTGAGGCGAGAGTAGCGATATTCTTCCAGTCTACTGCAGAAGGGGCAATGTCCAAATTGTTCAATAATGGTTAAAAATGTTATTTTCCATATAATAATGGTGATTTACTGAAGGCTATATATTAAATATTTGCAAACTAGAAAGGACAACTCACTTGCATTGAGTAGCAGATAAACTACTGCGTCGCTTTCTCCAAAGGAAGTATGAAACAATGAGAGTAAGGAAAATAACAGTTAATGTGACTAAAACGACAATGGTATCCTTGGTGGAAGCAGCAGAATTGCTGTGATCATTCTCAATTACACGATTCATTCCAGCGGCGTGTGCAGTATCATTAATGAAATTGTCACTTTTTTCCGAAGGTGAGAGAGAATGTGCGTTTGAGGAAGAATCAGCGCCATTTGATTTCTTGTCTTTACGCAATACAAAATCAGCGGACGGATGTTGGAAGTTCACAAAATATTTTGAATTGGTGATTGAATTGATACCACTATCCACCATTGTCCCGTCAACTCTTTTAATGACAGCAAGTGACAGACGAAAATGATGAAAGATTAGAAAAGATACTGCAATGCCCTTCAGTAATTCTTCTCCTGTCATATATGAGCCTTTCAAGTTTTACTATTATGATGCTCCTTCAACCTTTGTTGAAACTTAAAATATTCTATTAAAATATTAAATAAATAAACAAGTCTGCAAACGTACACAGCACCACACTTTCCTCATTCATGCTTTCACGGCTGTGTGCTCGATGTTACAATGCTGATTCTGAAATCTACAGGTTTGTTGAAGTTTGCTCATCACTCCATATCTCCACATATGCGGAGTATCAGTGAAAGTGGCTGCGCTTTCATTTTCTCCAACGTTAGAAACAGAAGCATGAGAAACTACACCTACCAACGGCAATTCCATTATGTTATAAGAGAGAATCCAAGTATTAGTTGTGCTGCTCAAGATCTACCATCACCATCTCTTTCCAATTGAAATAAGCATCTGCTTTCCTTTCCATCGTCGGTCGTAACGCCAAGTCGTTTCTGCTAACGACATTATAGAAATTCCCTTGCTTTTATTTTAGGCTCTTCTTCGAATCGTCCATTTGTCGCATCACCATGACCAGAGAATCAGCAACTTAGCAAACAGTTCACTAAAAATCAGTAAATGCAGGGGGAAATAAGTTTACAGTAACAACTCAAATCTCCGTTATTTTCTGCTCTGGGTGAGTGTCAATACATAACAGCTGTGTAGGTGTCGGGGAAGAGGAGAGTTAAGGCGACCACCAGCCACCGACAAAGCCATTACGCAGCTGTCAGAGTCGGGAAAGAAGCGAAAAGTAGAAATACATTGGAATTGCTGGAATAACAAAATTCTAATGTACATTAGATATGCTTTTAGTTTTAAGGAAAGAAAGCGGAGAGTTTGTACAACAATGTTGTGCTACTTTGTACATTTCGCACTCTTTCTCTACTCAACTTTTCTCCGGAGCAAAAGAAAACATTTTATTAGCGTGGACTTTACGTTCAACCCCATGTCATTTCATTGAGTCAAATTAAGGAGATATGAATCGTTACTAATATGAATATACTAACATAAAACCATTAATTTCCTCCAGTACTCTCAGCATAAAACTGCAAGAGATACAACTTGTATCATACAAGAAATGTATGTGTACCAATATGCATGCAACATTTGTCTATATCAATAAATAAGTGTTTTTCGTTTGTAGTTGTGTTATTAATTTGTTTTCGCATTTTCTCGCCATTTCATTATTTCCTCTCAAACTATAACAATGCATACTTGTGTTAAATAGATATTGTTACCAATTCCCATCCATATTAAATTAAGTAGGTGTATCATTCTTTTCTGCTTTTGGTGTGGTTTTGCCAATAATACATGATTTTATATAAAAAAAGAATAGCTTTGCAATGTAACAAAATCAATGTGGTAGTTGTTACTTGTTTACTCTTTTGAACACTAAAAGAGCGATCTAATGATACTCATGGAGCAAGAATGACAACTTTAAAAACTTTAAAATCATTAATACAGTAAAATATTGTTTGAAACTGTTTACATGTTTAGAGACCACCCAAAATCACATTTGAGCTTTTGATCTCTACCACACCAAAAAAGGTAGCTTATAATTTTATAACGTAAACTTTACGTACCTCACCTAACTCTCCTCACGTTGTGTCTGACATTTTGAAAGCGTGACTTTGCTCTTTATTCACGTTTTTCTCATTGATATAGACAGTCAGTGTCGCCATTTTTATGCTGATTCAAGCTTTTTCATACTTAACTGTATTTTAAAAAAGATTCAAAAAGGGTTGGGATGTCTTTCAGTTTGTGGAATATAAAACCAACTAGATAATATAAAATGAGTTTCGTTTTACACGGGGTATCTGACATGTTCTTAGATCGAAGAGCATTTGATGCCTTGAACCAAGACATGCTTAGATGCATCAAAAAGATCAACATAGGCACAAAAAATGGCTAATGCAGCAATTACAAACTTTTGGAGTTGTTCTATCTTTTTAAGCTGGAGCAACTCTCACCCCGACTTTCTCCTTCGTCTCTAAATAGAACAAAAAGAAGTTGGTGAGAAAGTACATAAGTTTATGATCTCTTCAGTCTCTCGTAGAAATATAGTAATCATAATAATAAAATAATACTTAAGAATGTAACACTGTAAGGATGCTTCACTCTCCTCCGTATTCTCACCGCAAAGCGAATTGAGTACCCAAAGAGTAGATATAAACTTCCGAAATTATTCTTTGTTTTCACTTTGTATAGTTCTCGTTTGAACAGAGTAAAGCAAATGTTAGGTACGTTTCTATAAATAATGAAAATGTAACCAGGTATGTCCAAGCCCTCTCCTTCTTCACTACAAATCTTGTACGCTCCAAAATGCTCACCCGCTCACTCTCATGGTCCAAATTCCCAAAGCATCTCATCTATTTCCCTGCAAGTGTGTACAAGTTTTAAAAGTGCCCAAGTGTGTACTCTGAGGGAGACTTGTGAAAGTCGAATTTTGACTTTAAAAACTCATACGAAACATTTGAAAGTTGTAGAGATGACCCAGAATGAAATGAAACGACAGCAAAGAATATACCTGACCAGCCTAACTACTTATTTCAGAGAAATCCATGGCATCTTTCAAATGTGCTACACTGTAGCTAACGTTTTACGCCATTTTGGGTTAAACGCAATCAAACTCAACGATTAAAAACGAAAATCTGAAAAATATTGTAATTACAATTGAATGTAGGCAAAACTTAAAGAAACAGTGAAAGCAATGCGGGAAATTGCGTATTCGTCAGCGGAAGTGTAAATCAAGACAAAAAAACTAAGGAAATTACAAAAAATACTCTGTAAAAGCAAAATACGCGATACAGCATGATACGGCTTTCTAAAGCAAAACGAATCTCCAACAATATCCAAAGCGTTACATAACGGACTATATAACCTATGGCATATACTGATCAACAGACTTGAAAATTGTATGAGGGCGGATTGAATTGAATTGAATTTTTTTACTCATTCTAGTCAACAGATTATAAATTGAAGTATTATAAAGGAGAACTACTTAAATGTTTATGTAGCGTAGAGTGATTCCAATAATTGGTTGTATGTACTTTCACTTTTCGCAACGTCATAAGGAATGAGGATGCAGTGGTTAGCGCCTAAATTCTAAATAAGTACTTGAAGCTACTCTGTCATTTCTACTTTGACTGTCCTTGTTAGTTGAAATCTGCCAGGAGAAAGCGTTGTTAAATAATCGGGCATCTCTGACAAGGGAATGGAGGAAGTATTTATAAAAGTAGGTCATTTATAGGCAACTTCAAAATGAGCCTGACAGTTACAGATAGACATTTATAATCTTCCTGAACTAGTCCATCAATAATGCGTCATTCTCTTCAAAAAGAATCTTTGGTCGAGTTAGGCGATGTAGGCGATCTATTATCCACTTGATGGCTGACATGTGTATCATTTGAACTCATTCCTCAGCTATCTATTTCCAGATTAAGTGGAACACACCAATCGACTTTGAAATGAATAAGAAAACACAATAGACCATTTTAAAGGGAAACGATAACAGTGGAGATTGAAGAAAGTTTATGTATTAAGTATAGATGGGAAGAAAGGGAAAGAGTCGACACTGAATGGATAAAAGAGTTTTACTCGTTTTGCAATTGTATAGTTTCATGTTTTTAAGAAAACGGTTTAGGGTGTAAGCGTTTCTTATAGTTCGAGAAGGCATTACGCAGGGTGTACAGAAATAAAAGCATGCCACTTACTACGATTATGTTCACTGGAAGCGTTTATAATATTATATGCCTAGAGTAAAAATGTGTATACGGATTGACGTGACCGGGAAGGAATGGTGCAACGAACACGAGAAAGAGTAACGGAATATAATAATATGAGTGAAAAGTGAAAGACTTGCCAAAAGCTAAAATGTATATTAATATGACACTCTGCCTACATGCTTCCAAGGAGTGTACGTTCCGTTGGGTGCTTTGTGCAAGTAAAAATGTAGATAGATACATAATGCAGCTAGGTGGGTCATTTGTAGCCTTGCTACTTTGTGTAGCTTTGATGGAGAAAGGGAGATCATAATTCGTAAAACATTGTTTGCGTTAAACTTGAACAGACACCGTTCTTACAATGTATTTGACATTTCTCCCTTTTCCTTTACTCTGGTGCAAGTAGATAAGCAGAGTGTAGGTGGCACAGGCACAACATGTGCTGGAGATGGTCAAAACGATATCAAGTTGGCGGAGGTAGTGCGAGCGAGCGAGCTAGCAAGAGCAACGAGCAACTCCAGCATAAGGTGCATCTTACTGATGATGGTGTGTGACTGTGTGTGGAGTTACTCAGGCTGAGCGTTCGAAACCACCAACCATTCAGCTTTCACTATAATGTCGGGCGGGTGGTAGACTCATTCTTTTATGATACGGTGCAAAGTAAATGGAAACAGCCCACAGCACAATCTCTTTGTAAGTATCTACGTCTACTTCTAATGGTTACGGGGATCAGAAGCATAGCGTCATGTGTGTGCTTACGTTGGGTCGCTCGAGAAGGGAAATCGAAAGGAAAAGCGAGAGCCTAGAAAAGGAAGGAAACTAAATACATGATGATGGTTGTAAAAAGAAAGTCGAAATGAGAGGAGAAGCGTATAGCATAATGGTGATTGTGTGGAAGGGAGAAGGAGCGAGAAAGAAATGGAGAGCACTCCCAGTGTTGTAGGCTACACTGATATCGATCCACGGGTATCACATTGGACTTCAGTCCGTCTTGTGCTCGGAACGAGGCGGAGGCAAAGATTTCTTGAATTCAAGGGGCCCGAGCTGCAACAAGGGGAGAAGAAGCTCGGGCAGTTGAGGTGGTGCACCGAGGAAGCTCTTGCGCCAATTTTTCTGCCGAGCCTCACTGTATCCAGCCGTAGTTTGTGCAGTTTCACTGAGCGATGGGCTCGTGAGGATGTGTTTTACTTCCTCTCTCTTTCGCAACTCCACCGTGCCTTGGAAAATCGGAGACTCAAGGCAATTTTATAGCCCATAGATTGGCACGAAACAAGAGAAAATTAGTAGCCCCAAAATAAACTATGCTAGGGCCCCAGTTACTTACCTTTGCCTGTAGTAAAGGCTCCTGGATGAGTTCCCCTGAATGACGCTCATCGAAACTATCCCCCTCAATCTTGACACGACTACAGTACTGACGACAATAGGCTGCTGCAGCAATTACGGGATAATATTCCTAACAGTGTGCAAGTGAAGTGTTCTTTGAAATCCATTGTCACCAGTAGTAGTACCGTGCGACCGTGAATACTTGCGACTACTACCAGCGTAACATTTCCCTCAGTATTGTTTTCATTGTGCTATTGTGATCATCGGCTGAGTACGAAACAAGTAGTCATCATGTTCAGTTTCAACTTCGCTAGTAAAATGCTCAATACCATTATGGGCACTGAGGAGACCGCAGGTCAACCAGGTCAACCAGGTGCACCTGGTCAGCCGCAACCTGGACCGCCAGGTTCAGGGATGGCACCAGGTCCTCAGCAGCCAGGCGCCAGGCCGATGGGTGGTGGATTTCAGCCTGTTCGCCCAACTCCTCAGGGTCCTGGTGGTGGACCTGCACGGCCTGGTTACGGGGCTCCACCGACATTTAGTGGCCCCAGACCAACTCCTGGTGGTCCTGGTGCCCGTCCTGGTCCTCCAGCTTTTGGAGGCCCTCAGAGATTAGGAGGTCCTGGCATGCCGCATAGATTTAACGGACCACAACCTCCACCTGGGGCTCAACCTCAGCAAAGACAAATGCCACCGCCTGGACAACCACAACAGCCTCTAGGCATGAGAGGGCCTCCTCCCATGCAGAATCAAGGACCCAACGTAGGTCCAATGAGACCAAGGGGTCCAATGCCTCCACAACAACAACAACAACAGCAGCAGCAGCAACAACAACAACAACAACATCAGCAGCAGCAGCAGCATCCAGCTGCACCCAGGCCACCAGGTAAATTTCAGATGAAATTTAGAACAAACATTTTGTATGCTTGAGGTAGACTTTCCCCTAAATCCACTACGCCTACCTTAAATTTTATCCTTTTATGTAAAGTAAAAGTGTACATATCTATCTTAAATCATGTACATTTAAATTAAACAAATACCAATAACATCGCATTGATGCCACGCATGATACCAGTCGTAGAAGCTCTTGCTAATATAAAATGAATGCAATTAAAACATTTTTCCAACGGGTTTTAATTTTTCTTAAAAAATTTAAGTTTGGTATAACACTTCCAAATTGATGAATGTAGGGACAGACACAAGACATTTATGCCCAAAAAGTAACCTGAGGTTAGAAGAAAAATGTAAATGTTATAGTGGGTGTTGTACAAAGAGATGTAAAAAGGTTGAATTCAAGAATGGAAATCTCTCTCCTTCGCATCCAATAGTAAACAAACCGACTTCTTTAAGACGCTGTTTCAGTCCATTTACCAGCAAATAGAATTGGGCATGAGAGAAAGCAAGAAATAGGTACCTAAGTACAAATGTCCCACGTTCTCGGTGTATAGTTGTTCCTCTCACACTTCAGTTGTATTTTTCATACTTCCGTCGATGGATGGGATACATTCAACCAAAGGGAAAGTGGTTTGCGCCATCGTAGCTCAATTCCATCTTTTACCAATAACATGGTGTTTTATGTTCTGTTTTATTTGATAATGTAGATATTCGAAGACCGAAATCTTTTTGAGATATGTAGAAAGAATAAGGTAGGGAAGCAGAGAAAGAGGAAAAAATAAAGAGCTGACTGAAAAATGATCGATCCATTTTCTCCTCTCCTTTTATTTTCTTTATATCCATTTTACTATTCTTCACAATCTGAAGGCATTTGAACCTAATGCAACGTATGCAATCTCAAAGCAAATAATATTTGAAAAACACCCAGGATGATGTAATCTGTAAAAAGCAAAAAAAAAGGTGTAAACCCTTTTCACACAAATTCTAGATTTCACCACTCTATGCTTATAATGGGTGCTAAAACAATTGATTTGTTTATTGGGTATTTTCGTTGCAAAACCAGCCTCCCAACAAACTTTCAAAAATGTGTTGGAACATTAGGACAGTACTTATAATTTACTTGTTTTGCTCGTTTAATCATGATCCTTCAGTTTACACTAACAAAAAGATGAGTATCATTGCAGCACATGGTATCACACAACAGGAACTTTCTCTGCTTTATCTCTGATGAAAGAACTACCAAAGTAACAAAAGAAGAAATAAATTTGGTGCAACGAAGCTGCATCTGACAGATTAAAAATAGCGCGAGTCAAAAGTTGCTTTCGTTCCAACACTGCTAAAAATTATAACCTGAAATATATGTGCATTATTTTCTAATAAAATTTACCTTCTACGTAGGTCCGTTTGCACGTTTTTCTTCATCTCATCCATGTCTTTTCTACACCTATTTAAATATGTTTTGAAGCCAACTTTCTCCAGCGCACCCATCCCACTGCGTATAACATATAAACGACTGAAAAATTGCACACAATGTTGTTCCAATTATTTCCCCGTTGATACTGTGGCGAAAAGCAACCGTTAAATATACATTGTATGATTAGGCAGAAGTGTGAGCTATAATAATGGTATATGAATGAAACCTTTGCGTGCCTCTGCTGCTCAGGCTAGGTGTAGTACTACTACATGAGGTGTGGGTAGCTGTGACTGAATCGTTGATATTGTTTGGCTGTGACACGAAAGCTAATACCTAATGTGTTTTTGAATTAGTGGAAGGAGCTTTAGTAAAGTTGGTTAGGTGAAAGGAAATATACCAATACGAGAGTAAGCTTTGCACGAAACAAAAAAATAGACACCAAAAATAGGCTTGCTGAAACTAAGGTTGTCTTTTCTCTTTACAATAAAACCAATATAGGTAAGAAATACACTATGTACACTTACTGAAGAACATTTAATGTATTTAACATTTAATGTATTTCCAATATTGTGTTACTAGTGTTTTCATATTATTTTAAACTTTTTTCTCGAATGACTATGAGTCTTACGTTGCTGTAAAAGATCACAAAGTTTCATTAAGCTGCTAAAAAAAATATGTAAAAATTTAAGTGTCCATAAATTGAAGAATTCCCATTTTTCAATTTTAAGATTGGTCCAATTTCATTCAAATCAAATCAAATCATGATTTTTTTTTTCATTAATACTGTCAATTTGTTAACTTGCCATATCTTAACCAAATTCCACCAGATAAAATTTACCCCATTTAACCTGATGACATTTTTTAAGTTTTCATTCGCAGTTGCAATAATTAGTAATTATAAATTAATTCATAGTTTTAACGAAATTGGACCAATCTAAAATAATATAAAATATAAAATAATGTAAAATAATAATGGTAAAAATACATGGAAAATTGTGGTTCTTCAATTTATGGACACTAATTTTTGTGTGACTAAATTAATCTTTTCAGTGTAGCTTAACAAAACTTTTGCAGGAATGTGAGACTTGCAGGAAAATGTTTGGAGCAATAAGAAACAACACTAGTAACGAAATATTACAAACACATTAAATGTTCTTCAATAAGTGTACAAACTGTAAGATAGTCCACTTTGCACATCGTCTTAGTATGTACGAGAGGGTCTTTTCGTGCTTGTGAATGTAATATAACGTACATGGCACATGGTCGCAAATGAAATATAGAAAGAAAAAATAAATATCGGTCTCGGGTGAACATAGCGCGCCCGTTTTGTCTTTCGTTTCGTGACTGATTTTAATTGCTGTTACATAATGTCCTTTCTGAAGAGGTAATTAGCAATTTTAGGATTTCTCTTTAGCAATGGCGTGTACAGTAATAACTCAGGTGGTAGTGGTAATCGTTTTACACCTTCACGGGTACCTTACAGCTTTCGTACGTTACAGTGACCCATAAATTAGCTAATTCTCCGGATTAGTATACGACTGCTTTTTTATGTTTTGTTAAGAAGGCTACGAAAATGACCGTGTTTTCATCGGTCCGGTTAAGGTCGTCACAACATACTTTTATGGCCCTTGTAAATGGCCTGGTGTCTGCAGACAGATCTACCGATAAGCATGTTTTATTTACCCTTAAAATATACCACGTTTTGTATTCGTAACACAAATATTCAGTGTTTTATTTATGTATTTTACATTACCTATCTGCCAGTTTATCAGATTCGATGAATATCTAAAATAGATTTAAACCAATAAAGGTGTTAAATGCCAATAAAATACTGTATCCATTTAACGGTTGTTTAAATAGCATTTCTACATGATCTTTCGCACCACGTAATCCGATAACATTGGTGTAAACGGAGTTTATCAGTCGATGAACTTTGAAACGGCCGATTTCTACAGTGACCTTTCATTTTATGTGATTTATGTATTATTCTGTCTTGGTTTCTTTCTGTTCGTCTTACAATTGCTTTTCCTCTGTGTCATCCAAAATTGTTCAATGCTAGAGCTTTACATTTTATGGCTACTGCCGTTCAATTCGTACTGTTTAATCCAAGCACTGGAGTAGTTCTTGTAAATATTATGCTAATTGATGTATTCGTTCTGAAACTAACAAGCAAAGGGCATAAGTGGCCATTTTAGAATTGATTAAGAGGTAGGTTAGGTAGCACCACGTATTACTTCGTAGCGTAATTGGATGTGTAACACCACATCAGGAAATACTGTGGGTTTGTGTTGAGTGAAAGTTAATAAGGCGATGTATGGTATGAAACATCTTGTTTGTTTCCCACTTTCTCCTATTTTTTTCTTTGTGTGTAGTTTGAAAATTGGTAGTAATTTCTGGTCGCATTCAATTTTTTGCTCACATACAAACAAGGATTGTCTTTCTCTGATGTACTAGTAGTTGCTAAAATATCTAACTCGAGAATGAAGAATTAGCTGACTGCGTGGAATGATTTTCAAATAGCTCAGGGAAAACAAAGTTTATTTTCCACTCACACTGAAGCTTCACGTCATGATTGTGTATATACTGAAATTACTTTCTCCAAGTGAACTGCCGGCAGTCACATACTGAAACATGTCTACTTACTGCTTAGTACTTCTGATTATTAAGAGAACATAAAGACAGGGAAACATTGAGGAGAGAGTTCATTTATTTGATGCCCTTATTATGTAGGTATTATTCCTGTACACTTTCAGAGCTATCTTTTCCAACCAGTGGAGTTAACCATTTGCCTAAATACGTTCAGGACAACTCCTGGAATGCCAGTTATTTTGTTGTTGTTCCTTTTCCTACTTACAACTGTATTAGAACATGAAAAGTTGTTCTAAAATTGTACGGGCTTACTTCATACACTCGCATCGCATTTTTATTTTTCCCTATTTTTACTCACAGCAATGGTTTGCAATGTACATTTCGGGATGGCTGCAAATCTCTGTATGTAGACCACTACTTCTGCCATATGTATCTACGCGTGTCAGGAAAAAATTCCCATATATTATTTGACAGGATTACACTCATATATTATAGATGTGTCGATTTGCAGACGTAAAAAAGAAGAAAAAGCACCGACCCAAATTGATATTACATGTAGACTATACTTGTTAAGCAAGTCACTTTCCCTGGAATTCATCTCAAGTGACTTACGTAAGTATTAGACAAAGTCGAAAAGAAACTTAGCTGCTGCCAGATGGGGACGATGATCGGTAAAACTTTCTTCCTCTCCTTTCCTTCGTTTCTCGTATTCAGTTCTCAGTTCTCACGATTCTATACTTTCGTTCATATCATTGAGAGTCGGGAACGCAGAAGAGGTAGTAGCCGGTAACAGGGTAGTCGCTATGCATTTCACTGTGATGAGGACCTATATATTTTCATCCTCTACTACACACCTTCTTACACTTATTTACCTACACACTTATATAGACTCAGTTATATGTATGCATATACATAAATACACGTGTGTTTTCACATTCTGAATGGAAGAGCACAGGTATTGGCAGGAACCACGATTCCTCTCTCTCTCTCTATAGGAAGTTACGGTGAAAGCACCATTATTAGCAGAGCTGAGTTTTCTTAAGCCACTTTGGCTTTTCTTAGCTTTCTTTTCTCTATCACAACTTTTTAAACACTGAATTTTCTCTTCTCGATGACCATCTTTGGAAAAGGATATTGAATGTTTCATTTACACTACCTTTACATGTTACATGCATATACACAAGCTGCTCAATTACGAAAAATACTACGCGAGAGAAAAACGTTGCTGGACATTGGTACGTGGTGGAGTTCTATTATATAACTAGCCGTGGTATAAGACAGCCGCGATGTTACTCATAGTACTGTGCTAAGTAAAGTGGAGGTAGGAAATATCTATCACCAAAGAACTCCAGAACGTTTTCCAGCCGAAAATTTACTCCGTCACTACTACCTAACTCGTTGAATGGTATTTTTTCATAATATGCACTATCCTCATTCAGAGAAGCGACGATCTACATTCATCACTCCATCTATACCTATGACGGTTCGAGTTAGGTGCTTGGAATTTGTATAGCTTTTCATGATGTTTGCACTATCGAATACTGAATGAATACGGATGTGTTAGGACATAATGCTAATGAATGTATTGCACAGTATGAAATTATTAGAATTCCATGGGAGCAGGGTAGTTTTAAAATTTCTATAGTGGAAAGAAATTGACATAATGTATAAATATTCATGGATCCGTTAGGAACAACGCAATCGACGAAGGGCCACGCCATTCGGCTAACTTGAATGCATATTAGAATTCAAAACTCACGACGACTACTTTCCTCTGCAAAACATTCCGGCTTTTACATAATACTTATACGCTGGGACTGGCTGCGAGAAGGAATATTTAGTGTTTTAGGAGAACGGTAAACATGTAGAAAGGACTATAATATTCTGTGAGAACTACGAGAACGAGTGGCACTGGGAGTGAGGTACCAACAAAAGTAAGTGGTGGAAGTGGAGGTAGTCGGCTCTCGGTGTTGCTTCACCACATCGCCACGACTATACCACACCATTGCTTGTGTCATCATCATCATCAACAACAACGGCAGCTGCAAGTTCTCGTTCAATCTTTTTGTCCTGTTCTATGTATTGCACTTTACTTGTTAGGGTGTATTGCAAGTCTAAAACCGTTCGTGTGATTGTTCCTCCGAATAAACTCAAATGCTCCTCTTTGACTTTATCCAAAGCATTTCCGATTCGATAGATGCACACAAAACCAGATACAGCCATTTTTTCAACTTCTCTTCTTTCATGGCTGGACTGTTTGGCCATCTTCCATTCATCTAGTTTACATCTATATACCCAGTATACGGGTCGGGAAGTTCCTGCTCACCCTCTCCGCCTAACCTTTTCAACCCACTACATTATGCATGCTTTCTTTAAGTGTTTATATGGAACAAGTCAAATGGTTTATCCCGCACTGTCTTCTGCTCTTCACCTCGTAGGCAATTCCAAGAGTCAAGAAGAGTCAGGTGTACCCTAAATTTTTCTACTTTTGTAGGAGCTCTCCTTTTGCTCGAAAAGTCGCTCCACTTTGTATTAGTAATACAACTTGGAGAATTGTTTGAGTGAACATGAACATTGAACTGACTCTCTGAACGTTGTGATGCGCGTCTGGCACAAATACTAATGTAAATGAAACTCAAACTCAGAAACTATTTAATTATTACCCCAGTCCGTACACTATTTATGTATGTACGGACTATTTACTTTGCATGAAATATGAAGGCTACCAGGAAAGCCGAATCGTGGCGTGAAATCCGGCACCAACCATGGGAAGTGAATTCAACACTGTCATTGACCTGTCATAAAGTTATGCAACTTCCTGACATATGTAGTTCACATCCATCCATCACATGCATATGGATGCAACAATTATTGCAATATTACCAAAAGGAACATCCATTGTCAAATTTTAGGAGTGATTGAATTAGAAAATGAGATAAACAGCAAAGTCAATGTGTCATTTATGAAAAATGTTGGGTTTCATTTTTGTAGCTTCTGCCATTCATTGTTTCCACTTCAAAAGTAAAAGTAACGAATTAATATGAAACATTCACTTGAAGATATTTAGTTCCTCTTTTGGAAACATTAAACAGGACAGGTCAGAACAAGGAGTCAAGGAGATATTTATGAACTGCTCTTATTTATTTCATAATAAAAACATAGCATCTTCATTCTAAGATCTCAAACCATTGTAACTTGCATATACTTTTGCAGGGCTGTTGGTAGTTAGAAAAACAAAGCCACTTAGGTTGAGAATGGGATGTTCATAGTTCATACAGTTTGGTACGGTGTTTTAATAAAAGCGCAAGTTAACAAGCAAAAACAGTTTCCTAAGTCTTCATCCACGAGTGAGTGGAATTTCGTTTCGAAAAAAAGAAAGAAATCTTGAACATTCGCAAGGGTACTTCACAAGACTTAATGTAGACACATAGCCTGCAATTTTGTTGACTTAGCAATTTTAAAATACTATTGTACACAGTGCTCCAAATCCACGCATCACACTATTTACGTTGCGGTCACGCTAAGAATTTTGTATTAAAACATTAGTAGTTTTTTTGAGCGCTTTCTTTGTGGTGAAAGGGAAAACAGATTAGTACTTCTATTGTAGGGACACGTTCTTTTTCCTTGATAGCGTGATGCAGTATTTGCCGCACTTTTTCTGGATCGATTCCGAATTTTGTGGTGAACAGTGAACAAAATAATACATAATTCTTGACATATTTTATAGAGCAGAAGCAGAACTGCATCAAAGAAAATATATTTGTACATGCCCAGCTTGAGGAAAAGATGATACATTTGCGGGTTCTCCCAACCCTATTTCTACTCCATTGTTTTGACTGAGCTCAATTAAACGTAGCGAGTCGATGACTTTGGCCAAACACTGCTCTCAGCAGACGTAGAAAGTTCTTCTTTATTGTCTTCGAATTGTTCTGTCAAATGTGAAATTCTGTCAGATACAATTGAACAGATGTCTGCATTAAATGTCTGGAAAATTAATTTGACCGCAGAGAATTTTTGTTGATTGCCAGAATGGGCTGTAATTACTATCACTTCCTTATGACTGGTTTTTTCAACCTATTTTTATCTGCTCCTTCCTTCGCAAAACTGAAGCAATGAACTACTTTCACTTACAATTTTAGCTATCAGCCACTTTTGGCATTAAGCAGCTTGTGATGATTGTCGCACTGTCTGTGCTGCATAGACTGGAAATCATAATACCACTAAAAGGATTATTTGTTACAAAACAAAGCAATAAGGCTAACTTAAGACATTGGCTGAATGATTTACTTTCACCACGTACTTAATGACTTTTCAAACAAGTATTGTGACGACTAACAAAAATTTCACTTTGCTAGTAAATTTTAGTCTGTAAGAATCAGTTACAGTTTTATTTGAAAACAATAAGAGCCTGACCTCTTACTTTCCGACTATTGCCAATATTTTCCAATCTCAAAACGAAAATATTAAAGTGGTAACACCACCAGTTTCCTATTAACTGTTTCTCGTAATTTATACTCCAGAGATACGTAATGGAAGACATTTCTTTGGTAATACAAAGTTATAAAAATGTGCTGTCTATCTTTGTGCCAATTTATTTGAAGCAATAAAAATTTTAATTGTGAATCGGGCATGTGTTTCACCTTATTTGTTCAATGAGATGCTATAAATCGGTACTGATTTACGTCTGTTTGTTAAATAGAGGAATTGGGAGCGTCATAAAAGGGAAAAGTTGAGTAGTGTGATGATAACTAGGAATAAGTTACAGACAAAGAATTACGTTTTACGACTTGTATAGCTATTTAGACATGTACAGTAGAGGATGTGACAAGAAAGTAGGTTGTGAGCAAGGGAGCGTCGTTTGCAAATACCGCAGTATTCATGACATACGTGCTTACAAGAAAATCTATATCGGGCTTTCTATGTTCCTACATTCTATAATGTGATAACTTTTTAGTGTGTATTACAATACAAGAAATAGCCGAGGTGTGAGTAGGGAGAGAGAATAATGCAGAGAAGGGTAGATACTAAAGGGCTGGTTCGTGTATCATTTAGTTTATGTAACACGACTGAGGCTGTTTAGATGTTCACGGTTGGTAGGAGCAAGCAGGCAGCCAGGGAAGCAGTCAGAGAAAGCGAGACAAGAGAAAACTGTGGAAAGAAAAGACATACAAGATAAGTGACTAACTAAAAAGCTTCCACTTTCCCATTCTGTAGCTTCTGCAGCTACACAACAACTGATGGATCGAATTTCAGATGCACGTTTTATGATCCTGAGCAAACTACCATTGATACGAAAGAAACAATACTGAAACAACAGAAAATATTGCCTTGGGATCACTTTCACAAATTGTAATAATTTCTTTATTCCGTGACGCTCTTCGTCCAAAGTCCAAATACTACCACAATGGTTTTGGATGTTCGCACTTTACTTTAATGCTAGAGATACGTTTTAACGTCCGACGAGTTGTACTTTATGCTGAATACCGTAACTAGGAAAATGACACTTTATTAGCTGAGTTCTCCCTCAACACACATTCTCAAGTCGACAAATAGATTGACAACATTTAACTCTTACTGCTTACATTATCCAATAAACATTTATTATTCAATCTAATAACATGAACTCATGTACATTTCAATGTCTCAAACGACTTTGATTTGGTTTGTCAATTTTAGGTGCAGCAGTTCCTGATGTTGATCTTAGCCATTTAAGTGCTGAAGAGCGGGAAATGATAGAAAGCGTGATGGCGAAAGCTCAACAATTGGAACAAGAAGGGGCCGCAGCGCCGCCCCCTCCCAATGCTGCCTTAGGGCCGGGACAACCAGGCGCCCCAAAAATGATGAGGTACGATTGTCTGGCACAGCAGTGGCATCGTAAATCCTGAGATGTACTTAAAATGCCGCTAATGCGTTTTGCTACTCGAAAAGAATGCGGCTAAATCAGTTTGAAATCTTTTGCTTAACATCCACTGTTGCGAGCAGCAGCTTGGTAGTCGGCAGTATTAAACTAGGAACATAGAAATACTTCTAAAATGCTCATCTGTGGTCCTTAAATGAAGAACTGCATTCAGTCAAACTCTTTTATTAAGACCCTTATCTACTGCAATGTAAACCCAATAAACTACCACAATTTAATTTTATCAATGAAATTCATATCATGGATTTTGGAAAGAAAAGTTTGGACAGCCTACCTACAGTTGTTAGGGCTATGCTGTATCGACCTCTAATAGCCTAATTTAGGCGCATAAGTACTGTCTGCTGCGCCGGTGTAGCGTAGCCCAGCAGACTGTTGGGGCACTGT
>VYYJ01001873.1:0-26037 GCA_021029165.1 Cyphoderus albinus
CAAGTGCATTGGAAAAATACTGTAAAATTCAAAAGAAAACAGAGCGGAAATCATTAATTTCCTCTATAAATTAAATGTTCAAAATGTATGTGTTTATTGGTTCCTTTATTACATATAGATAATTAATAGGGACATACAGGAAGATAAAATTTCAAAGGTGGGAACATTTTCGAAACTAAAGCTTTTACTTCTTTTTTATTTCTCCTTCACGAATTCTACACAAACTGTGTCATTGAGTTATTTATACATTTTACACCTAACTAAGCCAAGCAGAAACTCATGGTTGGAAACGAGGGGAGAAAAACACGATGATGGATGTACAAAAAAAACTTACTTTGTCCTCCGGGAAAGTATTTTCCTGCAAGCCACCAGTTGAGAATCATTGAGCCGTGGTGATAAACGTGAAGAAACGTCACTTGAGAATTCTTCTTCCGTAAAATAAAGAAGAACTGAAAAGGAACAAAATTTTTATAAGCATATAAAAGTAAATAAATACCTTTGACTTCAACGTAAAGATCTTTGCTTAACAATGGGAAAATCAGTTAGAAGACGCGACAATATGACCATAGAGTGTTTCAGGTCATGCAGGTAGACTTTTCCTTGAAAAAAGAATCTTTCCAGTTCCAGGCCGATGAATCAATTTATTATATGCATCAATGTGTATAATTATTTTGAAAGAAACATTTTTCTTATTTATAAGCATTTGCATTCCAGTTCCGAGAAGGTAGGATACGCATTAATTTTTGTTTCACTTGAAAAAACTCACCGTGTCTAGAAGGTCAATTACTTTCGAGAAGAAGAACCACCAACAAGCAGCAGCCATCTGTAGAAAATGTCAAAAATGATTTCATTAAAAGTTGGTATGTAATCTAAAATAATAGCGTTGTTGAATTCTATTTTTGGCATCTTTGCGGAAAAATTATTTTGGAATTTCTCTTTCGTGTATGTGTTCTCTCAGCAAAGAATTGTGACGATAGCATTAGTTGATGAATACATAGAAAAGCCAAATTGCTGAAATTGTCACGTAGGAGGCAGTTTTATCAAACCGCAACAACTTATTTAAGGGAAATTGATTATAATTTTCAATCTAAACATTTGATGACATTTGGTGACAAGTGACAATACGCGCTGGGATAATATTATGCGCTGTACTGGGACGGCTGACATTTTCACAAATATATGGCAACTCGTGCCGTTCTAACAATGTATTTAAAGTAAAGCCAATTTATCTTTTACGTGATCAGATTCTAAAGGTTGAAAACAGGCCAATTTTTGTGCTTTATCAGTTTCATGTGAATGTGATTTGGAAATTAGATCAAGTCTGATTTAACTTTAAAGACTGATTATTATAACTTGTAAGCAAACTGTCATTTTCTTTTTGAGTTCATTTGCCCTTTTCAAAAGGTTTTTGTTATTCATCATATTTCAATTTGACGGAAGTTCTGGTTTGATTGTTAATGAAATAAAAAAATTAACCAAACTTACTCGAAGGGCATGCGGAGAATTGGCTCTATCCACAATTTGACATCTCAGACTATAGGTGGATAGAAACGCACTGATGACAAACTAAAAAGAAAAAAAGTCAAGTTTAAGGTGGAGTATTCAGAACGGACATTAATTGATATTTAAAAGCATTTGAATGTAAGAATACCTCTTTGAACATATAGCCCGATATCAGGACTTGAACTAAATTGTACACTTTTAGCACATTCCTTAGCGTAAACGGTTTGCGACTTTCCATCAAGATTGGTCCAATCATTACAACTAAATAGTAGCCTATGATTATCGAAAGTATAGGTGTCCATCTTTGCATCATAAACCAATGTTCTACTCTAGGATCTGAAAAAAGTATTCAAAAAATATCGGAAATTAGGACATCCATTTAAAATTAGGCCAACAAACTATTCAAAAAGTTACATCAAAAGTAATAAAAGAATCACTTGAATAATGCATAAATAAATACATATTAAACGGAAAATGGGCGGTGCGAAGTTAGTCGATTGAGCCTAAGATATGTTTTATTTAACAATTTGGTACAAGATTTTCTTTAAACAAAATTGTCATTAAAGCAGAGCTATTTATATTTAAATATACTTTGTAATATCATTTTTGATGAATTGATTAAGATGTAGGACTGTTGAAATTGCGATTCATCAAGACGCCATGAAAAACATGATGATTTGATGAATCGTGACTAATTTGAAAATTTAAACACTGCAATCGAAATTCTGTAAAGTGTTTTTGTTTCGCAGTTCAGCTTTAAATTACAGTTAGTTTAGGCTTTTTACTTTCTTGCCATTATTTAGCCAGGTAATTTGCAGATAACACGACAAAAATCGAGTAGCTACTGGACTTTTTTGTTTCCCACTTAATTGCAATTACTTGCTGCCTACTCTGAAGATATTAATTATGCCCTGCAAATATGTAGTTCTTGTTTTAAGGGTATGTTTATAACTTTATATGGCGCTCGACAAATTATGCTTGCTTATATTCATATTCATGGTTTAGTGCGTTTGAAGACGAGATTGTTCAAATCTGCGGTGTCATGTTGAGCTCATGCATGGTGAATTCCTGCAATGCTCGCTCCTTCATACGACATGCTTATATTCATATTCATGGTTTAGTGCGTTTGAAGACGAGATTGTTCAAATCTGCGGTGTCATGTTGAGCTCATGCATGGTGAATTCCTGCAATGCTCCTTCATACGACGCTACACATTTACTTTTTACTTCGAATTTTCCTTAAATACGTAAAGGGAATAAATATAACGTTATTCATTTTCATATTCATCTTTTCCATTTTGAACCACAATAGCGTAAGAGAATAAAAGCATTTTATGTTCACAATTCAAAAAAAGATGAAAACTTTAAGAAACGCATTCTTTCAGCTTGGCAATTATTTCTTATTTAGAAACGCCACAATTTATCACAGATATGCCGCATCGTTTTGCTTTCAGATTTATCGTCTTACATATGTTCACGAAAATTTGCTCGCTTCAAGGAGCCGTCAAACGATCTGCAAGTAAGGATTAAGTGATTCGCACAGTCTGACTGATTCGTGCCGCCTTTCTGACGATGCCAATGCCACTATGGTGAAGCTTCAGTCTGTGCTACATTCAATTTATATTAAATATCGTATGCACCAAAATTTTTAAAATCGTTAATGGATTTACAAAGACTAAGGAAAATAAACCATGTAATGCGTAAATCCGTAACTCATCATCATCATTCATCAATCATAGCAAACCCTATTTAAAACTAATTTTTATTTTCAACTATCTCTGGTTGTCTGAAAATGTGAAATTAAACGTTTACTGTATATTTTTAAAAAGAAATCTGTAGAAATAAAATTTTACACTTTTACAAAATGTCTTTGATAAATGAATACGACAGAATACACTTAAGATTTTTTTTGGATAATGCTGATTTTCATTTCGGCCCTGTTGATTTGTAGAATCTGGCGTACCTACTCTCTCATTAAGGAACACTGGTTAAAGCATGTGGGTTGCAAAACTTAATCATGTTCGAATTTCGTGGCGCCCATACAGAAATTAAAATTGGTACACTGTACTCAGGAGTTCGCAAAAGTAAAAAATATCCTTGGCCTTATGGAGAAATCCTTTTACAGTTTGCTGACCCGTAAACCGACTTTACTACTTACAATCGTGACAATAATATTGCTGTACGACAATATCCACTTCATATAAAAGTGAAGAATGTTTTACTGTATAGTGGACAACTACGCCGAGTTCGTTCACCCAAATTGGTTACATCACGCTTTATTCGCTGTTCGGTTACTGTACCCATTAGCACATATTCATAAATTGTCAATAATAGGACAACACTTTCACTTCATTTTTGCTGGATGGGATGTTGCCTTTTTATTTCAGTGTGGTCGTTTCAACAAGTCGATAACAATTGTCAGTTGTTAAAATAAGTTGTATCTTAAAAAATATCAAATTGGCATCCATAAAGGTTGCCCTATTAATAATAATCCATTCTTTGCTAATTAAAAAATGTGCAGCAGTTATTTAAAGAAGATCAAGGATGGCATTTTGCAGTATAAAATAAATGGAACAATACCCTGTAATTATAATCGCGCATCGGTAACAAACAACATATTTATACATATATTAATACATAATGTAACAATGTCAAGGGGTTTCTTGAAATTGTTACATCAATGAATGCTGTAAGTAAACAAAGCGTACTCATATTACTGGTTTGTTAGCTGGGACAGAAGAGAGTGTGCTCACTTGACAAATTAAATTCTTGTCTTGAATGATGCCCTATAAACTCAGTTACTGTTCGTCCTGCCCTTGAAATACAAATTTAACAATACTCTATGCAGTTATTGAACTCATGTAAGGGTGCACCAAAACAGTTCACGCAATTAATTACGTTACAATGAAAATAAAAGCCACGCAACACTGTGGTCGCAGCATTTGAAAAGTGATAACAACGACAAGACGTTCACACAGGAAGGTTGTACAAAAAAATGAATTGAATATCTATGGTCAGTACTCAATAGCATAATTTCTACCGTCATTCAGTAGTTCGTTTAACCATTCTTCTTTACTGGCATTTGCATAGACATTACATTTCAAATACTTGCCTAATGAATGTTTTAATGTTTAAACGATGTTTATTCACCTACCACTACAACAGCATCACCAAATTTCAGTCGTTCAGAATTTTAAAAAAAATATAATAAAGTGGCCAAGCAAGGATTTTATGAAAAATAAAATGTGGGCCATCATCGCACACACAAACAAATATACAATACAATATGGTAGATGCATTAAAGATTTGTGGTGCGTGCTCGAACAATTCCTTGTATTATTGAATACATGGTAATAACGATGATAACAGCGATGATTCGTTACTTTACCTACTTTAGTCTTTGTTTACGCTTTTTACTTACGAATAACAATCATTCGCAGCTTCAAATCATAAGAGACACTAACATAACGCTTCGCATTTGTTTTTCTATGCACCTAAATCCCTCTTTGAAAGGCAAAGGGACATTTCGTAGAGAGAGCAATGATTCATCAAGCAAAAGTATCAACGGCCCGCAACGACATTGGTCACGCTTCATTTCACTGCTCAGTGAGACTGAGTTAAAACTAAAATGTCTTAATGGAACCATCCATTCCCTTTTTCTGGTCTACTAACAAAATTATGCATATTACTTTACAGACTTCCTCATTACTGCAGACTTCATACCTAATGCTCAGAAGTCTGCTTTGCCCAATAAAAACAGTCAAATTGAGCAGGTGTACCGCACCAATTAAGTGCATTTGGAAGATTAACTTACTTTCTGCTGCTATCAATTTATCAGCGGTCTATGATTTTATCTTATCGCATTCCTCCTTCCTCTATCAAATAATGTCTTCAGAACAGATTTTTCTTGACTGTTTTTTTAAAAGCTCTGTAAAATTTCTAAATTCTTGTATTGAATTTTTTAACTTTCGGTGGGGGAAAACTTAAAAATCCATTTGTGAATAACGAATCGTGATATTCATAATAATTCATAATTATGCAATTATATGAGCAATGCTAAATACATAAGACAATAAACTCACCTGGAACATATTCATAGATTGTGGTCTGCAATCCATAAAAGATGACAAGAATGTACCCCAAAATTATGACAAGCGGTGTTTTCATCATCTTGAGGCCGTTTCTGATTTGGCGAAATTGATAATGTATGAATCAGCGGTAGTGATGTCGTGTGAAAAATTATATAAGTCTGGCTGTCCGAACACAAAATTGAACGTAATTGTTGTATCGTAATTCTAATGACTTTTCAGCTATAAATCTAATCTTGTCTCCTATGTGTACATTTCTTTGTTTGGAATCTTTGAAACTTAATGGTGAATTTTTCTTGATTTTATATAACTTTCACGGATAACTTTCTTTTTCCTGCTCCTGGAAACAATTTCTAATACGACCATCATGGCCCATAGAACTATATCGGTGTGGTGGGACACAGTACGAAAATTGTTTTCAATGTGTCATTTTTTTAAACTTAAAGATTCCTTTAATTGGCATTGGAATACGTAAATCCACTCATACACAAGTGTAGAATTGTACACGTAAGAACTGAAGGTAGCTCTGTACCTGTTAGGTATTATTTGTTTAACTGATAAAATACGATAACTTAATACTGAATGCAATTTTAAGACACTTTTTAACGTTACAATGTTTTAATGTTACGCAGGTACGCGTATTCATCTGAAAACGCTTCTTTCCGACCTGATACCTGTTTCAATCTCGCTCACTCGCTTACTTATAATCAGTATTCCGCATTTTGGTTTTCACTCTGTCGCTTTTTCACTGAAACGATGTTCAGTTACCACAAACGCTTGTTGCTCCTGCGTCCCAAGTCAGACTTTGAATGAAGTCGAATGCATGACAGAGAACTTGTCGAGAACATTTGCTCCTCATCTCTTTTGCCTCACGAGTGGCCACTTTGTCCTACTTTGCGTTTCATAAAAACTGGCAGTCTTCTCAAATTCGTACATAAGCCTTAAAAATTAAATGTGCAAGGAGTAATGCATTATTTTTATGAGCGAGAGTATCTACTCATCAGTTCTTAACATTTGGTTGTTGAATTATCATTTTTCAGTCCTACTACTTTATAATGCAGTTTGTGTGTATTATGAATGATAAACTGTGTAATATTTGGAGTATCAAATGCATATTTAATTGTTGGTCGGGGTGTGCAATGCACAATGTGCGTATTTTTTCTACCTGTAAACTTTTTACTGTGCTGCATTTTTACCCTGTATAAATGTGAATGCAGATATGCAGTAAGTAAATGAACTACTTTGTTGGAAGGCATAAATGTGCTTAAGATTACGTTATATGAGATTGAGAATGCCTTCAAATTCTACGGATATGAATTGGAATTGCAAAAACGTGATTTTTTCATGTTAGTACAATCAGTGAAACACCTCTTACTGTTACCGTTACCGCATTGCTTAGGGTGTCAAGGAAAACTGTAGCAGTAACTGTTTGCACATTGTTAATCTAATAAAATCGACAGTGTTATAGTTATGTGCAAGTACGAGTACACTTTCGCCACTTTTTTCATAGAATACTGAAATATGCTCTGATTCATTACTTTGCTTGCTCTATTATCTTTTCTGCACATTCATTGCCACTGTCGCTGTCTTGGTTTATTATCTCAAGAAACTATGATTTTTTGTTTCTATAATTAATGAATGTTCATTTTTCTTACAATGCATCTCATCGACACGAAAAGTTAAAAACGAGAAGCAAAGCCGTTAAGCGTTTAAAAAGTTTAATTTCGTCTAATTTTTCATGTCTAGATTATCATGGATCAAATTGGAAGTGTACTTTCTCTCACCTTAAATAACCAAGCTATGTAGATCTATATTTTGTGCTTTAGAATGAGACACATAATAATTTAATTATACGTTTGTACTCATAAAAATTGATAATTTGAATTTCACGTCAATGCAGTTACATTCAACTACGTTTCTTGTTAAGGCATCTGTTTCGATCCTTAAAGTTCTAACCCGTTTTAAACCAAAAATAAAACAACTTCTGAAACAGAAGTGTATAATATTAAAAATTTTAATCGTTGTAAAGAGACATTTAATAAACATGTAGGACATATGAAACAGTGCAAATTTTGGGTTTTTATATAATATTCTCAATAGTCATTCGGTTTTTATAACAATCACACAAATTGTAACAATAAAATGTATGTATGATGATGTTCTCATTGTTGGTTGTACTCGTACATTTATAATATTACAGACCAAATCCAGTGTAACATTTTTTAATAATTTGCATGCACAGCACAGTAAATGCATTTAACTAACAGTTAACCGTACCTTTCTATAATGAAAAGTTTGTTTGAACTGCGTCCAATAAGCACATCACAATAATTTAAAACTAATTCATAATTTAATGTAGTAGTTATATATTAAAAGCCAATAATGTTATAACTCTACATGTTGCATCATTTAGATAGTTTCATTTGAATGTTTTCAAAATGCCCACATACTCAAATCAGTTTAATGGGTGGTCTGTAAGTAATGAATGATTTTAAAACAACGGCAAATCCAGTGCAGTGTGACATAAGTTACACGCTTCCTGCTCACAAATCCAATGAATAAATGCCTTTTTCAATCAATTTGGATTACTGAACCTTACATTTTAATTACATTTTGGATGAAAGGGTGGGGCAAAAACCCAATAACTATTCTATTCTAAAATAACCAAAAACAAAACTTGTTTCCAATGCAGTCTTTAAGTATTTTATCATGCCTTTGACCTTTGCTAGTTTTTTGCTACCATTACAGGTTGTACAAATAAATCTATAAATGCTTATGCTACTACCTAGAAATACATTACATAATCATAATATTTATGAATCACAAGTGGTAACACATAATTAGCGAAAAGCTAGCGGAGGACAAACGAAAATCTTTTTCGCTAATTTCATATCATTTATCAGTTAGTTCGATTATCCTGTTATCACTTTTTCAATCTTTATTTACTACTACAACAATCCAATCTATCAAGAACCGACTTCTAAATGATCAACCAACGTAGAGTTGTTTCGATAGGGTCAGGAAACCGTTCACAAACAGCCAGACAAACGTTTTATACTTGCTTGAGTTCACTTTCGAAGTTGTCGAATATTATTGATTCCTTCCCTAAACGTCAGTGCTGTAAAAGGATTGTTCAAACTAATGGGTTTACAAAAATTATGGCAATCTAAAAATTTATACATGTAAAGCTTATTAACTCAAATGGCCAAGAAGCAGAAAACGCCTCGAAATTAAACCCTCTCAGTGTATGTAAAAGTGAGATCGGGTTCCATATTTGCTATCAAACTCAAAGGGCATTCTTGTAGAAGCCCCTAAATCAAGTGAATTTTACATTAAATCCAAATAGTTAAAATATTTTATTTCCTGTTGACATATATTAAACTTTAATAGCATTAAGAATTCTGTCCATGTTTATGACACAGCATGTTGCTCTACTTCTAGACTACTTTTTTCAATCAGCAATTCTACTTGATTTTGTGGAGTTATTGTTTATTTTACTTTGAATAAGTAAAATTTATTATTAGCTATGCAGTGTAATATGATAGACATTGGAAGAATCTGATACCGGAAGCTATTAGAAAAGAATATTATTCCACACTATCAGTCCGTTTAAAAATAACTTTAGCTTTGTTAGCTGGCTACAATAGGAATGGTGGATTGCTTTGTGTTGCTGCAGGTGTTCAAAGCAATCCCACATTCCCAACTTCATGACACTTATTTTATTGTTAGTTAGATCTTCTTGTGCTTATTAGTACTCATAAGAGCGAAGACATAAATCATCGCGCATGTACGACATGCGATTTCTCTTACATTAGTATTTAATGTCGAATATTTTTTGCTATTACATTATAAAGATATTATAAAGATAGGTAACAGTAGTAGACCAAAGATGATAGCAAAATTAATGTTGCGTACTTTTTGAAATTATTATATTTATCCGAAAAATTGGACAGATGCATTTGTTACAATAATTATAGATTACAGTTAGTCAAAACGAAACATTCAATTCTAACCATGAAATCTCTGTCTTTGTCTTAACATCTCTAAACCTTTCGTAACAATAATTGTAAAAAGGAGTCAACGCGTGTTGTACCATAAATTTGATTCTTAGTCGTAACGAACTTATCAGTCATTGGATTCAGCACCTTTCGTCGTCTTATGAATTGCGCTAAGAATGTAGTACGAGATGCTAAATTAAAACGTTTTTTTTTCTTCAATTAATTGTGTCAATTATTATTAATACACGACGAGACATGCTTTTAAAAGACCGTACACCACCTTCTGCTTACGCGCATAATACATTACTCAACAAAATACAAATTGTGGATTAGAATTTATATTTAGAATGTGGAACCATCTTGCGAAAAACATCCCAGATTAAATTAGTGTGGTAAGTGGTAACGGTACTTTCTACTTTTGTGAGCATGTAGTCTGTACATTGACATAACATTATTTGCATTGGTGGTTCATTTTATTATGTGTATATGATTATTGGCAGAAATTGTGAGTAACCAAAGAAGAGAACGCCCTCCAACAATGAAGTCAGAAACAATGAGGTATTAATATAGAAATCCTAAATTGAAACCTCACTGTCGGAAATGATAATGAAGACACAATTGTTTATAAATGTTTGACGTTACACAACGGACAATGAGTTTTTTACTCTTTCAAAGGATTTTTAATTTTGTACCATATTTTCACCAGTTTTATTTATACTGTGTAAATGTGTAATAAATTATTATATACAACTCCCTGAATGTGTTTAACCGATAAGGTACTTGCTTAAATCCATAATTACGGCACTCCTAACTTAGCCAATAAATTAACAAATTAATTTAATGACCAAGACCATTCAAACCAATCAACTGACCCACGTTTTTACCACTTCAATAGTTTTCATATACAAAACTTTTTGAAGCGTAATCTGCAGATGTATGAAGTCAGGGGATTCTCCCACTTGTAAAGCTCATGAAATTAACTACATCCTAACGAAATTAACGGATAGTAGCTGTGACCGAAGTAGCGATACCGCAGTGCTTTTCTTCAAACGTTATACATACTTTAATTTACTTCGCTTTCGCTTATTAATTTTTTCCGTTCACTTCAGCCGGACTTTCGTCTCTCGTTGATAACAAAACAAAAGCTCACTGTGATTAACTTCTGTAAAAGTGAATAAATTCTACTGACAGTTTCTTGCTTTGTAATGAAATTGTTACGTTTGCCGACAGATGGGAAATTTGCGGATGCAATGTATTGATCTCCTCCATACGGATTGTCGAACTGCATGTGTCGGGGTGGAATTGTTTGAGCTTTCTTCATTCGTACCGGTGACCCGCAATCCATTTACATTGCTACTCCGAGGGTTATTACTCGAACCACCTTTAAATAATTTCCGTCGCAAAGAGCCTGAAGTTAAGGTATTTGTAGCACTCTCAGTGCCACTCGCACTACTCACGCCCTTCTCTTCTGTATGCAATGACAAAAGTACACAGTCACATAACACATAAACATATTAGAAGAAGGGGATAGTTAAATCTTCCTATAACATTTAATGGTTGATGAATAACCGTTAGTAGAAAAAATGACTAATTACCAAAATGTTGCAAAAACTGAAAGTCCCTTTCTGTGGCTGTGATGTATTGCTCTTCAAGCACATCAACATCTTCGCTCGATCCCTTCAGGTAAGATTCAATATAAGGAAGCGTACTAATTTGTCGCCTTTCTGGGGGGACACAGATTCTTTCGCGTTCAATAACAGGGTGGTACTTTTCGAACCATCTAGTAAATTAAGAGACCCCAAAAATAAACCCTTGACAATCATTTCATTGTCGGTTGTATATATATTTGATCTACAAATCTATATGTAGTAATGAAATTCGAATATTCTTACGCGTCTCTACGAATTTCCTGAATTGATAGTCGTTTGTCAGGATCAGTCTCCAACATTCCTTTAATTAATGTTGCTAAAGCAGGGTTAACTTCTTCTGGAATGGTAAACACTCCTCTCGCGATGTTCTCAAACAAAAGAAATACTGTATCACCTTCGAAGGGGTATTTTCCAGTGGTCATATTATATCTGAGGCGGAAATACATTTGGAATAAATTTTTAGTAATCAAAAATTATCTCAGACCGCGAAAATGTTTTATAACTCATCTAACAATTCCAGAAAACTCACAATGTGACACCCGAACTCCACACGTCTAATTTGAAACCAGAAAAACTTTCACCGTTCGCTACTTCCGGTGGCTGGAACACTGGTGATCCCTGTGAGGTGTAGCACGTGTCGTCTGAAGCGTAAGGATCAATGGCCTGTATTTTAATAAAGAAAATCGTGTCGTCACTTGGCACAAA
The DNA here is from genome assembly GCA_021029165.1 of Cyphoderus albinus. NCBI lineage: Eukaryota > Metazoa > Arthropoda > Collembola > Entomobryomorpha > Paronellidae > Cyphoderus > Cyphoderus albinus. The sequence goes on from VYYJ01001873.1 coordinate 11,943, forward strand.
TATATAGTTCGTTTCATATTTTAATTTAGTATTATTATTCGTCAGGACACGCACCTCTGCTACTCCGAAGTCTGTGATCTTGAGCTTTTCGTCCAGAGTTACCAACAAATTTCCAGGTTTTATATCTTTATGAACTATTCCTTGACCATGTAAATATTCTAATCCTTTTATGAGCTGCGTGAAATACCTAAATATTAATTTAAAACAGATTGTTTTGTCAGTTCCTCTTGATTTGATAAATGTGCATGGTTGTTCTGATATAGTAAAATAAAATTACCCGTGGGCCTGCCAGATCGGGAATTTTTTATCGGGCGATATCTCTAAAACGTCCTGAAGCCCTATGAACAGTGTAATAAATCCAGTTCATGTCATAGTCGAGTTTCGAGTATGCGTCGAATAACTCAAAATAGCTTATCCACTTACCTCCAATGCAATACTCCAGCACGAGGTACATTTTTTGCTTCTCCTCAATAAACATAACTTCTATCAGCTTGATCACATTCGGATGATTAAGACGTCTTAATAATTTTATTTCTCGTTCTACGTTTTGTTCCCCATTCGGAATTCTCCGCAGCTTTCTTTTCTTAATAATTTTTACGGCACTGCAAGAAAGATATAATCCAAATTTGCATGACTAAATCCAGCTAATGCTTGCGCACTGTACTGTGACTTAAGGTATTTACCGGCGGACTAGTGTTTCTGAGTCTAAAGCTTCTTTGACTTTCCCATAGCTTCCTTCTCCCAACAAATCACCCATCACGTATTTTCCAATGAATTTGCATTTTTTCTTTTCCACTTTATATACCACTTCTTCGGAATCCAGGCGTTGGAAAAATAGAGGATGAGGCATAGGAACACTCCAATCTCCCGCAGGATCCCCAAATTCATCTTGCATATCAAGTGATATTTCATCAGCATCCAACCATCGGACAGGTCGTGGGGCCAACTCCACGAATTCGTCACCTTCGCCAGTCTCACCGTTTGTATTCAGGTAATACTTTCCCTTCGTGGAATCTTCGACTTCTTCCTCCTCATTATCAGTTCTCCAATTCCCATTATTCGCATCCCCTTCTCTTTCACCGAGATACTCATCCTCCTCCGTACTTTCTTTGCACCGGAACTCCGCCACCTGCGCTGGCTCATAATGGTGATGATGACTGTGAGTGAGATGGTGATGATGCGCCTTTTCCACTTCACTTGACATCTTTTCACTTTGCCACTGTTGACATCTTCGGTTTGGAAGCAGCAAATTAGAGTTCAGCTTTCTGCGCCAAGCTGTGACATTTTTCCCAACTCCCGTTTCTTGCGAAAAAATGGTTAGAATCTGGAAAGACTTTCTCCGATAAAGTGGCAAAAAATTAACCGTGTATTCGCGTAACCGTAACGAACTGTTTTGATTTAAAAACACATTATATGGCTTTCGCCGAATGATGACACGCTTGTTAACTGCTGGCTGTCACAAGCTGTTATTAGAAAATATTTTTCGTATCAGATGGTCAATGGTAGTTTCTTTATCTAAAAAAAGAAAGATAATTGACTTTTTAAAAAATCAATTCTGATTTAGAGATTTCTTCTTTTGAAGATTAAAGTGCTCATTTATAAAAATAACCTTTGTAAGTTAAACGTACCTTCCTTTGTTATTGTTTCCCAAACCCTTGCTATTTCTCGTCGAATTAATTAATTAATAAGTAAATGGCACGTACTTTCTTCCTGGATAAAGTTACTTTTACACAATAAAGTTGACCCAGAGTGAGAAATTGTCATTAAAACTGTTTATTAAACCCTTAACTTTTTAAAAAGCTTTATGAGACACACTAATTTTCGTTGTCCTTCTTAATTTAATTGACTTATCGGATAAAGTTTATCCAATCCCAAACCGTTACAATGTCCAAGGATAACGGAAATTTACAAAAATTCAACTGGTTTCCAACTGTATACAGTTTCTTCGTCACATCGTCACATTTTTATTATCTTGTTTACGAATTTGGAATGGCGTTTAGAATTTCACATTTTTTACACACAAAAACATAAAAGAGCTCATACAAACAGGAGCTCTTAAAACTAAAACACAACCTTGAATCATTCAGTTCTTCAGACTTCAGATGATATTATTATCGCAGCACCCTTCTGCTACTCTCCGTAACAGTGTCTCTGTCGAGTATTTTATTTATTTACACCAAAAAAATCTAGGTACTATTTCCCTATTATACAAGACTTCGTATATCCGTCCTATATTAGACTAGAAGAAAGAGTCAGGCACAGCAGAGAGACAAGATGAGGTACAATTTTTATCTAAAACTTACCTCAGTCGCACTCATTTCAATGTGTGTGGTCTCTGGTTCGTCTCACTTCATCATACGTCTCACCAGTCACACCAGTTACACAACAGCAGAGCCCAGTGCAAATTTATTTGCCCCTCTTCCATCTTCTCTATTAAATACACACAGTGAGTAAAAAAGGAACCGGGAGTGTCAAGAAATTACGTCCTACATCCTAGATAGACACTCCACTCAAATAATTAGTCTGAAAAATTAACAATTAAATTAACTAACAACTACAGGAATGCAATTTCCAAAAATATTTAAGGGGTAATATGAGAAATCTGACATTCCCGTTCCTTGGTTTGCTGTAGCTGAGAAAAACGTAGACAATGACATGGTTGATGCTCACAGTATGAGCAATTAAACATTCATGCAAAATTGGGATGATATTTAGGAAGAGAAATCCTGAAATAATAGAATATAGTAATAGTAATAGTGGATGAAGTAGTACTAACTAATTGGTTTATCCAGAGCATGCTGCAGGTGCAGAGGTCACATAGGTATTTAAAAATATTATGTCCATCAACAGGACGTTTCTGCCAGACAGCCAACCGACTTAAAAACGCAGATTTAACTTTCAACCGGGTTGATGTTTATTTTTTCCAAGTTTTTTATTTTATTAGGTACAAATGCTTGATCTAAATCTACCAAGCAAACAATTCAATTTCTATTTCGAAGGATAAATGAAAAAAGTATTTTACAATACAATTTTAACAAGGAACCACCTATCATTTATAGTTAGCTAATTATAACGAAAGCGAGAACTAACAATCTACTCCTGAGGTGCTGTGTAGTATGTGCCTAAATGTATTATTGTTACAATGTGTAACAGTTGTTGAGCATTTTAAAATTCAATACATAAATTGTCTTATATCCCCTTGATTATGCTTGTTACAAGCGCAGCTCCGGCTGCCCTTTTAAATGACTATGGATAGTATTATTAATATTATAATAAAAATAACAATGGTGTTGAATAACTTGACCCTCTAACTAAACCAACGTAAGAAATGAACGTGAACCAAATCCAAACACTTTTCGAGACAATGTACATGAGGCTATAATTAATTATTACGGAATTCTACTAATTAATTATTGCAGCAAACGGAATCCCCATATCACATGCCCCATTCATCGTCACTGTCAGTCGTTGTTGATGTGACTGAGGCAAAATCAGCATCATTTCCATAAATTAAGCTATTAAAATCATTAAGTCTTCTTTCAGTCTTTTCTGTGGATCCGTCATCTTTGAAAAGAGTTACGATTCCATATGCATCGACCAGTTCAGATAGGGATTGCCCTAAAACAATAATTGTTAATTGTTCTCAATAAAGCTTAAAAATAAGCTGTCTTTAAAAGTAAAATAACTTACAGTCATGAACGGCAAGTGTGTTGCTTAATGTCTTTTTTGTTGATGAAATTCTCATATGAGTTTTAATAATCGACTCCATATCTTCAGTTGGATGCCAAGGGTCTGGCACTGATTCCAACTCTCTCAAGTTGCCTTTATACAAAATTCGAATATGTTCCTTGTCTGGTGCCCATTCGCATGCAAACAATGTTTCGTACTTCCTTCGAGGGTTCATCCCGCAAGAAATATTTGGCCTAAAGGAACAATTTATTCTGTGATGATTCATGATCAAGTAAATTATATAAAATGTTCTGCTTTATCCGTAGTATTATTTTCTGTTATTGTGTTTACGTACTTTTCTCCCCGAATTCTTGAACTTCGTTGTGGTGTTGCTTGAACCAACATAACAACGATGGCAGTTACAGTGCCTCGGTCCGGATCGGCCTGTGACAGAATGTTTTATGTAAATCGATTATACATATATACATAATAGTATAGTTTTGAATGTCAATGGCAGAAATACTTTTATAACAATAATTGAACTCACGTCTGCAAAAACGAGATCATAGTCTAAACACGAGCAAAGATGCTTATTATTAGCAAGGCAAATATAATTTCCCACTTCGTTGCAGAGCATTTCTATTTCTAAACTCCGTTGCAACACTTGAACCACAGGCACTTGAAACTTTTCGGCCTTTGAATTGCTTATCATTTGCAGTTGCTGGTAACCTGCTCCGTGAACTTCCAACGGAAGTGCTACTGGAAACGGATAACCTTGGCACAATTCATCTTCTATGTCAGTGATAACTGACATGTTGTCATCCTCTTTTTGTATATAACTGCGCAGAACTTTGGCCACACAGTTGTTAAGGTGGACTGACATTGTCGGCTTAGCATGCGGATGTGATGGTGTGTCGCTTACATCGTTCTTTTTAGGTTCGGTTGTTAAAAACTGACTAGTGCAATCTTTACTTAAATCATCCTCTTTAATTTTATTCACTTCATTTCCATCCAAACTGCTAAAATTACCGCTGGGGGAAAATGAGGAGACTTTCACTTTCAAATTATTATTTAGAGGCCGAAGAACATCGGTTTCATTGTTATAGTTGGGAGACATGACCGGTGACATTATATGATAGGCTCGAGGAGATCTGGGATGAGATATTTCAGAGTATGAGCCACGTGGACTTTCATTTCCTGCATTTTCATTTTCATTCCTTGGACTACGTGGATTAAGCATCGAATTTCCGTGACCTTGAACACGGGACTTATTACGACGTGTCATTTTCAGTGGGACGATATTTTCGCCCGAAATATCTGCGTCCTTAAATTCGTACTTTTTGTCCGCCAGGCGTCGTTTTCGAAATGTTTTAAATGAGGAGAGATGACGCTCCGTAGCGGTGTCTTCAAAGCGCTGAAAATAGTAAAAAAATATATATTTTGATTGTGACATCTCTCTCAGTCGACTACGATGGAAATAGTTTAATTCACAAACTAAACTTTTATACTTACTATTTCAAATACGTCGAATGCTGACTTATTTGCCATTGGGGTGTCTGCGCTCCCATTAATGTCATCGTGGCCAAGATCTATATTTTGATCATTGTAACTGGATGTGGAGGTGACTGTAATACTTGAATTAGAATTGTTCGTCAAAGATTGCGAAGAAAGTCTTCTTTTGAAAAATTTCCTTTCCTGCGGTGGTAGCATCAGTTTTGACGGGCTTACAGTCGAAGACACTTCTTGGTTGTTGTTACTGCTTCCCGTTACATCACCATGTCGTGGACTTCGTGGTTTATTCAAGAAAGGTGGTGACATTGGTGGTCCCCAATCGCATGCCGAAATTGATTTCGGCGAAAAGATAGAAAATTCTGAGTCTGTAGAACTTTGCGATAAGCGACGTTGAGTTGCAATTGGTCCTTCATTGGAGCTTTGAATTGTTGGTTGCGCCTGAGCTTTACTACTGGTTGAATTTGGGAAAATTGAAAGCAAATACTCGAGATTATTTAGAGATGTGATGTTTCCTTCCGTATGACGTTCCAAATTTCCAGCTTTCGTAGACATTGTTTCATGAATGTTTGCATGGGAAATTTTTAACCACAAGTCACAACGTAGGGGTACTTTAATAGTAGCTGTTGTTGTAGGAGGCGCCGCATTTGGAACGATTGTTGTTTCTGGCTTAACTGAAGATGGTCGACATAATTTGAAGCCAATCAAATGGATGACATTTCCGGTGTTAAGCAAAACCGAATCTTTAAATCTAAGTTGCACATCGGCGTTTAGTTTAGGATACGGAGAAACGTGGTCGTTTTTTATGTGTATAGTTAATCCATGCAGAATACAATTAGCTCGCATTCTTGAATTGTTCAGCATGACATCTATAATATCAAATTGAAAATAAGTCCGTAAGGGTCAGGTAAAGTACGAATCTGACTTTTACTTAAATATATAAAAATAGGTAAAAGATTTCTTTTTAGCAAACTGAATTTTACCATCTTCCAGTTCATCATCATGTAAATATACACAATTGGGACAGTTTTTAGCCTCTGGAATAGTTGTAATGGTCGTGTAAAAAGTATGATGGCATTCAGAATCGGGATTGACGCTGCAAAATTATGTGAAATATAAACAAAAACAAATAAGAAAAGGAGCTTTTTACTGAACCATTGCCTTTACCAATTTAAAAGTGAGGTGGCAAATATGAAACTCACCTATGACCAGTAACTAAAAGATGATTATCATCCATGTCCCATTGTGATATTTCAATCAGTAGATTGTTGTCGTACACACCATTGTTATCAAAGAGGGGCACCTGTGACACTTTTCGAACTCTCTTGTGTGGTGTAAACAGCCAAATATGTAAAGTGTACATATAACTGGCGTCCAAATCAAATACGCTCGCTCCAAAATGTTCCGTAGGCCGACAAGTATACGACAGCAAGTATCGTCCGCAATTAGTAAATCCCATAAAAATGTTCCTAAAATGATAACGTCAAATCAAAGATTGTGTTCTGCGGATTCACGTCTCACTCAGTGAGTGAGTGTCACAAGATTAAAGATAATTTTAAAGGTTGTACCCTGCTTCCAAAGCTGAGGTGGGTATTATTTGTTCTATTGACATTTTAAGCCTGTCTGGAGTTCCATTGTCACCAAATGGATTCTTGAGTCTGTGCATAAACAGTCCATGTACCTGTTTCGGTGTTTCGGAAAACGTTATAAAACATGGTGAGATGAACAATTCAACAATTGAATAATATTAATATGTTAAAAACATTACAAAGTAAGTAGATTCTAACCTCTCGCTTGAAGACATTGTGGAGAACGTTGGACTTCTTCCCATATGAGCACTTTTTGCCAAAACCCCAAGATCCGCATGACTTTTCCATCGTGAAACTTGAGGAAGGATGATCAACACTGAATGAGTTAGGTGAGCCGAGAGACTGGAACATAGCGATTGACGGTATGGTTGTTGTGTATTTGTTGATACAGAAAGAGGCACTAATTATTGCAATTTGGCTAATTTAAATTTCTCTTCTAGTTTGGGACTGCTCCCTCAAAACCCCATACCTAACCTCAAGTGGCCAGTCTTCCCGTCGAAATCCAAACAGTGGCTGAGATTGGGGAGAGACTGGCTTCGACGTCTAAGGCAAAAAGAGTCCTAATCCTACAACCAACTACTTCTAACTGACTTTATTCACAATGTGCAAAAATTGGCCACTCCTCCCGGAGCTACCCACTCCTCGAGTGACACAACTGACACTCCACAATCGATACGCTGCTTTCTTCCAAGCTCACATTCGCCACCCATTTGACCCATTCCATTTCATTATTGCGATGATTAAATCAAATTAACTTTTCAAATCCCTTCAACAAACCAATCTCCAGAAACCTTTAACATCCTGTCTGTTGGTGTCGGTCACGGTCGCACTATTCGAGAAAAGGATCTGCTTATTAACAAAATATTTTTTTTCCATTAATTTTTTCAACACCGCAAGATATGTATACCTCGCTAGATGATGAATCCGCGAAAGAAAATTATTAACCATGAAAATTAATTTTTTAACTAACCTTTCTCTGGCACTACAAAATCAGCTGTCGGTGGCAGCACCAGCTGGATTATTTGAGCTGTGCTTTTTATTTCTCCAAATATCAAGATTATTCGAAAACGGCGTATTATGCGAAACGCTAATTACAATTACAAAGTGACACAATAATTAAAAATGTTAATTTTAACACCATGCACATGAACAAAAATAGTCTTTTTCTTTAGTTTAGTTCACAGCACACACAGCAGCAGTAGCAGTCAAAAAGTTGGAAAAGTCAAGCGGACTGAAGAAAGCGAGATGCGACGAACTACAACTTTTTTAGTATTGTTGTGTTTTCTTCATGTTTGTTTGCATTTGCTAAACATTGCTTGCACTATCGCATTATCGCATATCGCCTATCGCCTTGCTACACAACACACAAACAAAACCAAACTCCTGTCCTCAATCTCGTTCATACTTTGCTCGTTTCTCAAACTCCAGCAACAGCAGCAGCAAATCGACCAATACAGAATGAGAATGCAAATGCAGTGCCAGACAAAAAACTGCTGCACTCTATCATCTATCCTTCTCGTGATGCTGAGTTTTGTTTTGAGTTGTCCTCGATGATGGTAAAAGGTGGCTTTTCGAAACACTCAACAATCAAAAAGTTTAATAGCTATTTAATTATTGTTTTCATTGTGGCAAAAATAATTTAATTGCCTCACTCAATACACAATAATAATAATTTTGATTCGTCGGTTGGTTCAATTAGAAAGTAAAATCTCGGTTTTAATTAAGTCGGAGGAAGATAAGATGAGTGGGCCATCGTTTGTCGGTATCAAATTTTGTCCTGAATGGTAAGAAAGAATTTTGTTGAAGATTGAGACATTGAGAGACAATTTAACATTTACATTTTAAAAACTTTTCATTTAATTCTATTTATTTATCTTTAATTTTCTCTGGTTCTTCTTACACATGCTCTCAACTATGAAGAATGAATGACAAGCCAATTTAAGTTAATTGAATTAACTATTTATTTTCAGCAACAACATGTTGTACCCTCGGGAAGATAAAGAGAATCGGCAGTTGTTATATGCGGTAATTGTATACTGTTTTTACTTAATTCTTTAATTATCTAATCTATTTGATTGAAGCGCTCGTGCTCCTGCTAGATATCCTTCGTCATTCGTTGGTTTCTAAATACATTTTATGGGCTACCCGGCTGACCCCGCTGCGGTTGGCCTTCAAAATTCGACGAATTGACCAATTAGTTTTTCTCATTAGAAGATTGCAGTTTATTGAATTTGTTGTTTTATATTGTTTCAGTGCCGTAACTGCGATTACAAGCAACTTGCGGACAACAATTGCATTTATGTGAACAAAATCACCCACGAAATCGAGTAAGTCAGATAAATCAGGCACAATATAAATTAATATAAACACGGTATTTAAGTAAATATGGAATGTCACTTGTTTATGACCAGTCTGGTACAGAAATTTAAATTTTATACTAAAATGTACAAAAATGTGAAATTTTAGCGAATTGACTCACATTGTGAGTGATGTCATTTCCGACCCCACATTACCCAGGACCGAGGATCACCCTTGTCCAAAATGTGCCAGTAAAGAAGCAGTATTTTTTCAGGCTCAGACCAGGCGAGCTGAAGTAAGTATTTAATCAAACACAATATTTAGATCTAGTTGACATTATGTATTTGAGAAAAATTTATGCTCATTTATGTCGCTTGTAACATTTTTTAAATTCTAGGATGAAATGAGACTTTATTACGTGTGTACTAATCAGCATTGCACTCATCGCTGGACGGAATAAGCGGCTTCATTGTAATTGTTACGTACGTAAGTCCCTGGAGTGACAAAAGGATTTCTTGGTGACTGCGGAATTGAGTTTCAGAATATTTTTACATAAAGAAGAAACTGTTTTTGTACAAATATATTTTATAACCTCAATGAAATATTTTATTCTCGGATTAAATTAATTTAAATAATCAATTTTGTCATTCGAGTTAAACTAATCAACCATTTTAGAAAATTAATTTTTCTTTACTCATAAAGAATATAACAGCTTTGTCAGTTTTTTTATCTGTGGAATTGGAATAATTAAACCTTCGTTGGACATTCAACCACGAACCAAATTTTTCAAATTTCCCCATTAAATTTAATGCCAAAAGTAGTTCCGTTCCTTCCGTTTAATTTGCCATATCTGATAAGTATTTAATCATATTCTACATGAACTATATTTCACTATTATGGTTTTGCGTGGGTCTGATGTTTTATAGTTTTAAATTATTCCTAGTAAATATGAACAACAACAGCAATTTTTCCTGTATTGCTCCTTTATTACTTGGGTATTTACTTTAAACATTCTCTTAAGGTATGGTTGAGATGTGAAAGTTGATTTTCTGTGGCAAGGCAGAAACCAAACATACCAGGTCAGGAAGGATGCAGTTGCCAAAAACGATAATGGTCTGATGCCAACAAAGTTCAATTTAAAGCTAATGCTAGCGTATTCCGCATATCTTTTCTTCTTGCACACAGTTACAGCGTTTAGTGGTTAGATTAAAGCTTCGCCCACCGAAATTCATGTGATTTATCATTTAACAATAATATCTTGAACAATTCTCAGGTCATATCTGTTATTGTTCCTTTTTATATGTTAGTCAGTCGCTAGTCGTAGCTTTGAGCTTAAACAATAGCAGTCACCGTCAGTCTTTGTAATCACGCCCTTTGAAATAGTTTGTCAAGTCCAATGGAAAAATGCTTTTCTACGCCGATATATCGGCTCATTCTGCCGACTGCAGTGGGACAATAAAAATAAACTAGTATGGTTTCAGTATGGGTTCAGTTCCCAGTTTAGTGAAAACCGCACCCGCAGGCGATTGTCAAAGACTGGATTCATTCGATATTGACAGCATTGAAAATTCCATCATAAATAATCAAGGTTGTAAAGGAGGGTTTAGTGGGAAAGAGTCTCCAATTTATGTTAGTTTACCATCTCTGGACACAACCACGTTACTGGCATCCCATTATCATGAAGAATATTATCGTCATATTGGGATAAACAGCAGAAGAGTAGCAGAAGAGAATTTTTCCTCACAGACAAGCAAAGCCGGTTTTTCTCGAGATACTACTGGCGTCCATGCCGATCCCACTTACACTTCCAGGCAAAACCATAACCACAAGTTTTCATCCTCTGACTCTGCCATATTACTTTCCAACACAACTACCACAAGTTTATATAGCCAAAGTCAATATCATCACAAGCATCGACAGTGTGACCATTACAAGGAGAAAGGTGTAATCACGAGTGGTACAACTTCTAGCACCCAACAACCACATCATCCATCATATCAGTTTGCAACTCATCATCAACATCAAAGTCAAGGTCCTTTAGCAGACGTTTTGTATTTGGACGAGAACACGCTTTATGAATCTAATCCACAGTCGTGGAGAACAGAAGACGAGCCACTCTATTCATTCCTCCCTTTCCCGACTTCGAGTACTGTTTTAAATCATCTTTCTCCTGTGTGGTCGGCTTCAGTGTCCACTGAAACTCCTCTGACAACAAGACGTGCACGGGAACTTCTGAACAACACGCCATTATTTGCCAGATATTTATCGGACATTTTTGAAGCGTCTGTAGAGACAACTTTAAACATGGCGTTGGGAGATCTCAGTCAAGATCCGGTCTACGGAGAATTGCTTAAGTACTGGAAGGAAAATGGTTCCAAGCTGGATATGCGAGACCTTTTCAAAAATGATCCTGAAAGATTTAAAAAGTTTAGGTAAGACGTTTTCGAATCATATTAAAGCCATGAATCCCTATTTCTAAAACAACTATATAGTCATATCTTATTTTCTTTGACAGTCTCGAACTTTCCTTTCCCGACCCCGATGGTGGATCTCCCCTACTGTTGGACTTCTCCAAGAATTTGATTAATGAGGACATTCTAAAACAATTGCTGAATCTGGCCAAGTCCCGCAAGGTGGAGGAAAGGCGAGACGAAATGTTTTCTGCTGGAAAGATCAACACAACTGAAAATCGTGCCGTGTTACACGTAGCCCTTCGTGCAAGGCCTGATGATGCCCCTATTAATTTGGATGGGAAAAATGTCATCACTGATGTAACGCGAGTGCTTAAGCAGATGGAACAATTCTGTAACGATGTCATCGGAGGGAAGTGGGTAGGGTACACAGGAAAGAAAATCACTGATGTAGTGAACATTGGGATTGGTGGTTCTGATCTCGTAAGAAAGGCAAAAATGCTATTACCACAATGTACTATTTTTTTATAGGAAATATGATATTCACCGGTATGACGGATTTTTTCACTAGGGACCTTGCATGGTTTGTGAAGCTTTAACCCAATATCGTATTGGTCCGAAAGCTCACTTTGTTTCTAATGTGGATGAATCCCACCTTACCGATGTCTTAAGCATTGTGGACCCAGAGACCACTTTGTTCATCATTGCAAGTAAAACTTTCACCACGCAGGAAACCATATCTAATGCACAGTCTGCAAGGAAATGGTTCTTAGAAAAGGTAATGTCCAACTAAATATTCCATTTTAAATTGATTATTAAAATTACCGAATCAATTACAAACCAAATATTAATAATTTAATAGGCAAAAGACGAATCTGCCATAGCCAAACACTTTGTAGCTCTCTCTACCAATATACCAAAAGTGAAAGAGTTTGGAATCAGTACATCCTTTGAATTTTGGGATTACGTGGGAGGTCGCTATTCCTTGTGGTCAGCAATTGGCTTATCAATTGCTTTACAAAGTGGATTCGAAAATTTCCGTAAGATGCTTGATGGTGCTCGTTTTGTAGACCAGTCTTTCAAGACCACCCCTCTTGAGAAAAATGTAAGTAAATCTTTTGTATTTACTTTTGTGATTTTTTAAAATATTGTAATGCAATAACACACATATGTAGTAATTGATTTTAATTTTTTAAATAGGTGCCAGTAATTTTGGCCCTTCTTGGTGTCTGGTACAATTCTGTGCTCGGATGGGAGTCGCAGGCTATTCTTCCTTATGATCAGTTTCTTTCTAAACTTCCTGCATATCTTCAGCAAGCAGATATGGAATCTAATGGAAAATCCACTACTCTGGCCGGTTCTCGTATTAGTTCATACAATACCGGACCTGTGATTTGGGGGCAAGCGGGAACCAATGGTCAACACGCATTTTATCAACTGTTGCACCAAGGAACACGCCATGTGCCGGCAGATTTCATTGGATTCGTTCAAAAATCTCAGGCCATTTCTGGAATTACTCACCACTCTATTCTTCTGGCTAATTTAATTGCCCAACCAGAAGCGTTACTCACTGGACGCAATCCACCTGATTCTGTGGCTGCTGAGCTGAGACCTCACAAGTTTTTCTCTGGAAATCGCCCAACCAACATGATTCTGGCTAAGAAGCTCACTCCCTTCACTTTGGGGGCACTAATTGCCACCTACGAACATAAAATATTCGTTCAAGGAATAATTTGGAATGTCAATTCATTTGATCAATGGGGGTACGTAAATTATTCAAAGTCAATTAAACAAATTATTATTAATTTAATTTAACTGCTCTTCCATTTTTATTGCAGTGTGGAACTTGGAAAAGAACTTGCAAAAGCCATTGAGCCAGAACTTGCAGGCACTTCCAAGGGTAATCATGATGGATCTACACAAGGAATTATTGACTTCATTTTAAAACATGGCAAATAAAAAGTACAACTTGAAAAATTTGAACTTGAACAAAACACTTCGATATCAACCACATCAAAAAAGATTATAGTGTTAAAATGTATGAATAATGCAATATTTAGTGATGTTTTAGAGGACTGAAATGAAGTAGGTAGGCGAGAAAGACAAGAAAAATAGCAAGCAAAATATAGTCTGAAGAATTTATATTTGTCATTATATTGTTCAATTGGAACAAAGAATAAATTATATAACGTATTACGGATATATTTGGATATAAATAATTAATTAAATTACGTGGCGTGTAGAGGTATTTAAAAAATAATAATTTTAAAACAAATAATATTTTGCAGTATGGGATTATACAAAAATATTAGATTATTATAACAGTTAAAGTTATAAAGATATTTTGGTTGGATAAAGGAAATGCTTTATGTAATACTCTTAATATAATTGGTAAATGAATGCTTTACACAATCAGAAAATATCGTACAAAACGAAATTGTGAATGCAGATGATTAATTATTATGTAATGGTGAAATTTAAAAAATCAAATTATAAGTTGCCTCAAAAACATATTTATATGTTGCTTTAATAAAAAACTTACTTGCAACTTATTTTTAAAGCCATCATGAGATTTAATTTACTGGCGAAAAGATTCAAAACCATAAGATGTGATGTGGT
>VYYJ01001874.1:0-26026 GCA_021029165.1 Cyphoderus albinus
ATCGTCCTCATCGTGAATGTTTACTGGAAAATAAAAATAATATTCCGTCAATCATTCTGGAGAACACCTGGAAGCATTTTCGGCTGCATTTCACTCCACTAACTCTTACATTGATTGCAGTCAGGCATGGTAATTTAGTAATTGCTCATGGCTTTTAATGGCTAGTGGTATATAATGGCTAATAATAATTAATATAGGTAAATATTTGTAAACTTATTTACTTCTTGGTGTATTTAATTAGCCATTATTAGCCAGCTACTGGTAGGCTATGGCTTGCATCCATTAAGAGCCGGCCAATAACGGCTAGCCATTAAAAGCCACTTGCCATGCCTGATTTTTGCTTTTGCTCTTGTTTCCTTGCTATTATAAAAAAATAGAAAAGAAAGAGCAACAAAATGTTTTGTTATCGAGTTTCTTCCATCATCTCAAAGTCACATTCTTTCTCTTCCACTTTCTTTCATTTTCTCTTCTTCTTGATCCTTCGTTGTTGTTGTTATATAGTGATTGTGAGCGAAAGGCATGCAGCGAGGGGAAAATTTATTCATGCGTGATGTGATGGTATTTATTGAAAAACGATAAAAATAGATCCAGCGACGAAAATGCCGGGATAATGACGAAGACGATGATTTTCATTATTTTTGCTATGTTCAATGAATGTATGTATTTACCTTAGATAAAACACTCGGAGCCAGGTGCAGGCTTAAACTCAAACCCATCCGGAACCTCATCACAGCTAGTAGTCGCATCTCCTTTTTTAAAAGGCTCAGACAGGATTGAAAAGAGAATATTTAGGAGAAAGCGATGGAATATTATTATAAAAAGTTTTCCTTTTTTTGACTTCGTGGAAAAAGAAGAGATGAAATTGACTTGGTTTTGGCATCATCTCCATCTCATTCTGTGTACTAGTGACTGACTGACTGACGCAATGTGCTACAACTCCACTGCGAGTGGTGGCCACATTAAATAGTAATGATAATCTAATGGAAAAGTAGAAAAGAGGATGCAATGCAAAGGAAATTCCAAAGGTGGATGTGGATGTGGATGGGTTTGGAAAAATACAAGGTACTTTTTTTGTCCAGAAGATACTACCTGGAAAGGTTGCAGTTTCCTGGCCTTGTTGCTCTGTTGCTGGAAATCTAAAAGAAAGCAGATGGGAACGGGAATGAAATGAATTCCATTTTCTAACATCCCCCATGCCACTGCCGTGCCACCATGCAGCAAAAGGTTGAACAAAACCAGGTGTCCATCACAAACCGAAGCATGCGATTCCATCACGTAATCTGGAACAGTCAGTCAAAATGTTGAATGTGGATATATATTTTTAAAGAAAGAAAAACTTAGAAAAAAAGTTTTCCTTTCTTAAAAAAATTAAAAAATCTGCATTTGTGTATTAAGTCGTGTACTTATGCTTATGTATAGGCGCCAGCGCCATTTATCTGGAACATTCCAGTTTCTTCATCATTGCTTCGATATGTGGGCTCGTCCTGCTTTTTCTGATAGAAAAAACGTCCGAAATTAAAAGGCGTCTCCGAAAGAGAATGTAAATAAATGAAGCTTTCCGGGGCTAAAATGGATTTATTTCTTTAGAGTAGAATAAAAAAGCTCTTAACTTTGCACCAGACGGACAGAACTAAACGGACCGAGACAGCCTAAGTTATTAAGGTTAAAACGCTACCATTCCGACAACTGCGAACGACCACCGCCACAATGATTTTTATTTTATTCAGTTTTGCCCATTTTTGTTCCTCCAAGACAAGAAAAAATGTTTTAAGGATGGAGGGATGATTTTTTGTGAGAATTAAGAAAAAACGCGTTTTGGAGCAGTTGGAACACGGATTCAATGACTCGGAGGGTTAAAAGGTGTAGCTGAGCAGTTGTAGCAGTTTAGGCTTCTGAAACGAAGCTAATTTTAGAATTATTCTGTCTCTCCTGGCAAAAGTTACGAAACCATGAATGTTGAGCACATACATACCTCCACGTCAATTTGTAATTTATTTATTTCCTTTTCTGCTTTCGCTTTCCATTCCATTCTATCATTATTATAAGTTTAAAAGGACACAAAAGGGAATTTCACGGGGAACGACTCTTCCTCAATTTCTCTTTCCCGTTGCACTCTGCACTTTGTCTCTGCCTCGCATTCCCAAATATGAGTCAAGTGGAGCCTGAGGAGAAAAAAAGTGAAAAGAAAAGGGAGAAAGGAAAAACATTCCCATTATCTCAACTTCCTCCAGCAAAAATGAAAGTGAATGAATGAATTCATTGAAATGAATGAATGAAGTCTCCCGTTTCACTCTTCCCTGGAGGATAAAACAAAAAAGAAATGATGTTCACATTTTCATTGAAGTGCACCAGTTTAATATTTAATTTCTCTGGTTTTAATTCACCAAGTCTTCAATTTTACCCTACTTTTGTCTCCCGAATGGCAATAAAATACAAAAGAACTCAAAAACTTTCTTCTCTTGTGTCTGTATGCGACAAGCGAGCGAAACTAAACAAAAACTCGGAGAAAAGAAATTGAAACAATTTATTTCCCTTCTTCAAGCAAAACACAGCAGGACGAACAAGACAAAAAAAATAATCAATTCATTTTCGGGTCGCATTTTTTATCTGTCTAAACTAAGAAGAAACAAGTTTCCTATTGAGTCTGACTGAAACAAAAAACGCCCTGATCCTAGTAATAAATATTGTTAGAAAAAGCAATCTTTGTCTTCTTGGAATTGAAAATTACTTTGATAGTCATTAATGATTTTTATGCATTTTGAGTAGGTAATCGAATAAAAAATGATAAAATGTTTGAGATGGTGGAAAGTTTAAAATAATCATTCATTTCGGTATCGGTATTAATATTAAAAAATACGCTGCTCTTCTGCTCTGCTATTATATCATCCAACAGGTGTAACAAGTTTTGCAAAAAAGCCTATCTCGCAGAAATGATTATTGTAAATAATGGCATTTTCCATTATCACAAGACTCCTGATCCCAAAAGCTCTTATCATATGGTATTATTATACATATCTACCTACATAAGTTCGGTTGAGGAGATGTGATGATGAAAAGATGATAATTTTTGTGTTGTGGTATTATGGCAGTTTTTTTCCGCTGCGCTTACTTCAACTTTTTACATTCCATTCGAATGGCTCTGCCTGCGTACACTGCTCATTTTGTGTGGAATTCCAATTTTCCCAATGTACTAATACAATAATAATACAATAACGCTTTAGTGTATTACACTATCACATCACATCACCATGATTTCCCTATTCATATTCTCATCTCATCACTTCACTTTTTAGCACGTCTCCTCTTCCAATTAAGTGGAAAATCCACTTCGCTTTGACTCCAACTTGTTCAATTTTCTTTCCTGGTCCTTCCTATCGACATCGGCAGCTCAAGAAAAATGTAATACTTTTTGTAAAATGATAAGATAAAAAATTTCAAATACCTTCGAGCATCACTCTACTACAAAGCAATTTTTTGTGTATAGTCACAGTGTGAACAGGAACACATTTTCAAAAGGAAAATCGGAAAAAGGTGATATTTAAGTTGAGGAAAGAGGATTACTTTTTCAATGTGATCATAATCACCATTTTCTTGTTAACTTGTTAAGAATTAATAAGGTGCTTATTTTTCACCTCTTCAAAGCCAAAGTAGAATTGAGCATTTGAAATCATTTGATAATTTCCCTTCTCGAAAATTATTATTGTTATTGTTATTATCACTGTTATGTTAGCGTCGTCTTTCTTCTGGGTATTTATTGTCTGACTTTATTATCGTCTTATGATTATTGCCATTACCATCATAAATAATGACTACGGTGTGAACCCTGAACCAGATCAATATTTCAAAGCTTCAGCCTCAACAAAGATGAAGATGGCAAAAGACGATAACAACCACGATACAGGAGAAGCATTAATGAGCAAAATCTTTATTTACGATGTTGTGCATGGCTGGTGCATTTTTCGCAACAAAACCGGTGTCATGTTATAATAGTCATGTGTGCACCCATCCATTTTCGTTATTTATGCAACAACTCTACAAAAAATCTCGATGCCGGCTTCACTAAAATAGCGACCTGAATGTCAATATTTTCCCCGAAGTGATTTGACTAGCTCATATTTTATTTATTATGTCGTTCCGCCCGTTTTTCTTTGGGATGCATTTCCATTTTATTTCGACACATCAAGATGAAATAACCGATAAGAAACAAAAATCGTCCGTGAATGTGAACCATTCATCAAAAAAGCAGGTGTCAGAGTCAGGTTTTTGCTCCTGAAACGAAAAAAACAAGCATGACATGACATGACACAGCACAACATTGCAAATTGCAAGAGATGCAGAAAATTGATGGCATGTTGTGTTATATAACTTGAGAAGAAAAAGAATTAGAAAAAATGTGCAAAAAAAGTTGTGTGTGATGATTTGATTTGATTTCATTTTGATCTGATGTGATGTGATACAATAGAATGCGATGACTATCAAATCAGCCAGAATTCCGCGAGACTG
Source organism: Cyphoderus albinus (assembly GCA_021029165.1). Taxonomy (NCBI): domain Eukaryota; kingdom Metazoa; phylum Arthropoda; class Collembola; order Entomobryomorpha; family Paronellidae; genus Cyphoderus; species Cyphoderus albinus. The sequence goes on from VYYJ01001874.1 coordinate 4,504, forward strand.
AAGCAGTATCGGTTTGTATTGTTGGAAAAATAAATATTGAGTGTTGAGTATGCAAATAAGTAAATTGAGAAAGATGATATTCATCGTAAACATTTTGAACAGCCAGAGCCACCATCATTATCACCTCATTCGATTCACCTCGCCAACCTCTTCACTGCCTTTTCGTCGGTAGTCCGGGTCCATTTGAGTTGAGTGTGTGCTATTACTGTATTATTATTCTCCTTATTCTGGCCAATTTTTCCTCCTTTTCTTATCTCACTCACCGCGCCACTGCCTTAACATAACGAAGAAAACCCACATCACACATCGTATCGTATCATAATAATTTGATGAAGCGAACGAAAAGGATTATTTATTAGCAAAAAAAGCCGGTCCGAGCAAATGCCGAATGCAAAGAAAAATCTCTTTTCGCTGGCTGTGGCTGATCACATAACGCGATAAAAGTAGAAAAAGCCTTTTTTGCATTATATTCATGACAAAAGAAATGGACGATAAAGGAATAAAGGACGAAATGTAAAAAGGGAAAATAAAAAATTTCAGCTTTTCTCTGCATCCAGCTCATAGCAAGAAAATGGCCATAAAAAGTCGATGTGGTAATGTAACAAGATTTTTTCTAATCTTGTTAAGGTTATTCGCGAAAAAGAGATTTTTATTTGATTCGGTAAAATGTCTAATTTCACTTACACACAGTCATTGCATTGCGACTTACTGCTAATAAGTACATATATAGTATCACATCACTTTACAGGTTTCTTCGACTTTTTTTTTGCATTTTCGCATTCGCATTGCTTCTTCAGTATGAGACGATCTGGTAAGCTCAGAATGAAACCAAGTCGCTGGCTCTGGTTCTGCTGGCTCTAATCAAATCAACTTCATTTTCGATCATCTTTTATTATTTGCTTCTGCTCCAAGACAAGACAGCACAGCAGCGAAACTAAATTAGTAGAAATCAAGTTGAGTTGAGAGGGTACGACAAAGAGAAGATACGTATTTTTTTTAGTTGTTCCATCCAGCTGCTGGTACTGGTACAATACTTTACTTTATCCATGCAACACCATCTTGATCATGAACATGAATATGTCACAGTCACATAACCACATTCATTTTATTTCAGCCCCTTAAATATTTTGTGTTTGGTGGTGATGGTGTAATGTAACGTAATAGTGACGGTTTTTGTGAAATTCAAAGCAAAGTCTTTTTTGTCTTGTTGTTTGCACATTTACATAATATCTTCTATCTAACATAAGATGAGGAAGCAGATGATATTTTGATGCTGGGAGAGATATTCATGAAGAAGAATAAAACGAGAGAGAAACTTTTTTTATTCCATTTTACATAAATAGTACCTATAACAGTCATCGTGATCGTCATCAGTCGTGTTCTGTTCCATTACATTAGATTATCTTGTTCATGAGAAGAGGCATTAAATAAAATAAAAAAGACAATGAAGATGGCTTACAGAATTACGAGATAATAATAATACCTAGCTATACTAAACTATAATAATATGAATATAAAGTTACTCGCAACCACAACTTGAACACTTACTTTAGAATTTTGGGGAAAAAATGTTAGTATTCTGCTTGGCTTCTTGTTGGCTTGAGCCCATGAACAAGTAACACCACATAAAACTCACATAAAAATGCACACAAAGGGAAAATAGTGGAATGAAAATGAATCCTCTCTTATATACTAGTAGCGAGAAGCAGCGTGTTACTCTCCTTCCCATCTATTCTCATTCTCATCAATAAAAATGAAAATGAACACGGAGCAAGGTGAGCAACTCTTTTTTCTTGAAAATCATCTTAAACTAAAGTGTGTGTATCAATATCAATATCAAGTATCAGGCTCCTGCGATTCGGCTTTGGCTGCAACAATTCTTTAAGGTGAATCCACTCAACTCAACCTCATCCTCATTTTAACCCTTTTTTTCGCAAAATTCTATTACAATACGAATCTTGTTATAACGTAGTAGTAGACAAATGTGGATTTGCGGTCCATCTCCATATAAGCTTATCAGTATCTACCTACCTGGCTGCTGCGTGCATTTTTTGGATGTGCATTATCTATCCATCGTTTGCTTTTCTAAATGCGTGGTTGTCCCACTTTTGTAGCGTGTAATGGGAAAAATTAATTTCTGTTTTTGATGCACTGTAAAAAAAAACTTTTTCAAGAAAAAAGTGTTGTGAGGGAAAACGGCAAAGTAAATATGGGCTTTAAAGGATTGTAATGCAACATTCTTGAACAAAAGAGTTTCTTATATACATGTGTTTATTTGACTCAATTTTTTTCTTCTGTTAATCCTCCTTGTTCCTGCTAACTAAATCCTTTCGGCTTCAATTCATTTCGTTTTTCGCCCAGCTCTGTCAGTCGAGTTTGAGTGGAGCGAGTGTGCAAAAAGAGGCTTGCTTGATAAAGTAAGGTTGATTGAGTGAGTTATTACCAAGTGTGAATGTGTTTAGCTGGAGCTTTTTCAACATCTTTTTCTTCACTTATTAGAAGAAGAATGGATGGAAGCTGAGGATTAGTTACTGGAAGCACTTGTCTCGTCTCTCTTTTGCTCCACACACAGAATGTAAAACTCCTCAAATCCAGTCGAGCATCCACTTTCCACATGCGACCAAATTTTTTGTTGTGAACTCTCTTGTAGTTTGTAAGATTCATTTTTCCTGTATACTGAGAAAACTGTGGCGTCATTCTTATCTTCCACCTGAATGCAATCTTCTTACATCTTTATTCCATTCCATCCTCAAAAAATTTTGTTTTTAAATAAAAAAAAACTTCCTTTTTAAAATTTTTATTTGCGTTTTTTGCATGCTCTCGTGATGCGAGTGAGCAGCGAGGTATAAAAAATTTGTAGAATTTTTTTCAACATCTGGGCTAAAAAGTGAACAAATGCACACATACCTGAGTAACTTTGTGTTGTGTAACTTAACGAAACAATAATAATTCAAAGACTGCGAGTGCTCCAAAAAAAATTCCTTTACTAATGTAAGAAAGAAAAAAAGAGGAGAAAAAACATCATTTTTTCTCTGTTTTAAGCCATTACAAACGTCAGTGTTAAATATTGTCTATGTACTTTTATTGTAAAGCTTCGTTCCTTTCTTTATAAAGGTGGCCCTAAATTTTTCCGAAGAGAAAGGAACTTTGTGAAAATAACTCTTTGTTAGTTTATTGTATTAGAGTGAAGTGAACTGAACCGAGTCTGAGTGAGGAGTTGCTTCTATTTTTATTTTTATCTCTCTCCGAAAAAGAATTTCCCTTCTAAAAAGTTCGCGTTTACAGAGTACATAGAAGAGCAGTCGTATGTATGTTTTCACTTTCAGTCACTTCATTTTCTTTCTCCAGCAAAAAAAAAATATTGCGAAGCAGAGAAAAAAAAGCTGTGTTCTGTTGTGCTCTTTGGATGTTGTGTATAAATAATATTGTATTTATTTACCCTGGAAAGAAAAAGGTTCCAACTTCATCTCCAGCATCTCTAGTAGTGAGAGTGACTGAATCTTTTCCTTTCCTTCCATTTCCATTCCACAACGTTGCACCGTCTCCTACGAGAGAAATACGAGACAGTACAGCACAATACAATAAAAAAGGTAAAAAGCAGAGTTGAGTTTGAGTAACTTACCTCACCTACTACTCTAGTTTGTACTAACACAGATATTTTGTTATTAAAGTGAGTAAGGAGAAATGTGTTCTGTACTAGTAAACACTCCATCGTTTTTTTTTCCACTTCTAATCTAATCATTTTCATCTGCTTCCTCGTTATTCCTTTTCCAAGTCGCTCATGTGTTCTATCTCCCACTTTTTCTCATTTCTAGCTTTCTCCTCAAAACCAACCATGTGCAATGCAATTTTTTTTTCTTGCCTGGAGAACTATTTTTTAATGTATTCAATATCTACCGGAGCAAAGGAGAGCCAGAGGAAAACGTGTGTTGTATTATGTTATGTTATGTAATAATGTGGGAGACGGAGAAATTCTTCTCAGGAGAAATTTATTTAACGACAAAATTGGTATTACATGATTGCTCCAACCAAACTTGCATCATATTTACTAATGCATTCATTTTATTCGTTGTGTCTCTTCTCTACACTGAACTTGGTTGATTTTCTCGAAAATTCCACTCCAACGGAATATGTTCCAAATCAACAGTTTTCCTTTCTCTGGTGAGCGAGCGAGGTTACAGTGGAGGAGAAAAAGCGATTGGATCTTTTTCATTTTGTCCCATTTTTAAAAGCAGGCTCCCACACGATCTCCTTCCAGAAAATGGAAAAATTCGGTTTAGCTTAGCTTGTTACATGGAGCATTTTGATTTCTTTCTCTGTCTGCAGTGAATCAGTGCGATGAGATGGGATGACTTGGGCTGGGTTGACTTTCACTTCGGATGAGAAGAGAGTGTGCTTCGTTCGACGAAAGTCTCTCTGGCAAATCTCCGCTGAGAACTGAATTCATTTTTATTAAAGCTCCTTCTGCTCCGCTTTCCCTCCTCCTGTCTCATGCACAATTCCGGTGGGAGTCTCTCTTCTTCCAAAAATAAAATCTCGACTCCATTCAGTTATAGTGGGTTGTCTGGAAAAAAATTGGGACTACTCGCTATATTATATAATGAAGTAGTATCCGGATGCAACAAAAGTGCAAAAAAAAATAATTCGCTAGTTTCACTTCTACTCCAAGCTCAGTTGCTCTTTTCCAAGTGTTGAGATTGCGACTTCGGCAAATGTAATTTACACGTGAATATCATGTCATTGAGACATGGTAGATTCGTTACTGAAAGTCTTTGCGTCTTCTGTAGCCTGTTGCTGCTGCTCTTTTCTCTTGTTGCGTTTCATTTCATTTATTGCGTTGCTGTTGCTGCATTAGTTGTATAAACAGATTTCCAGAGGCAGCAGAAGCAGACACATTTCCTCCCTTCCTTGTTCAACTGTTAGAACGTTCTGCTCGGTTGAGCTGGGTTTGAGTTTCAGTTAAGCCAAGTTTCGATGAGAGAGTAGAGAAACAAGGAGAATCTTGTTTTTCCTTTTTTCTCACTTGGTCGCGTCACTCCATCGAATCAAAAGGATCCTGATTCAATTTCTTGTCTCAGCTTGAGCTCCCATTGTAACTCCAAAGAGGCATAAATCCATAAGGAAAGCCAAGTCGCGATCAACAGAATCTTGCGCTCGCTATAAAGTTCAGTCAGTCTTTTTTCATTATTTCAATCAATCACTGGAAAAACTGGGGAAAGAAAAGAAAAGTTTTTCTTTCTCTGTTATGCTCTGCTTTCGATTCTCTTAAAACCCTGAGCAGATCGTATTGTTGTCTCGTTGCTCGTCTCTTCGGCCAATTTCCTAATGAAGAACGATGGGGAAAATAATCAGAGAATAAAACAAGAAGTAAACAGAGACAGACCGCACACAAACATTTATTTACACTGGTAGAGCAGAGCTGAGAGATAATTATTTTTTTCTCCTTACTTTCCCTCGAAATCCGCTTTCTCATCACTGACCGACAGGAGAAAGCACAGAGCAGAGTAATCTCCAGTTGATACCCGAATTTCACTTGTTCATTTTTGTCCTTTGTTGTCCCTCGAAAACCTTCGGAGAAATTGAAATAAACAAAATAAGAGTTTTGTGGCGAAGCTAGTTATAGTTATGCCGTAGTGACATGCAGACACAAAGACAAGGACGGTGATGCCTGATAAGAGTCTGGGTGAGGCAAGGTGAGCTGAGCCTTGCTAAACTGAGCTGAGTTCAGTATTCTGAGCTGGATCGATCCAGCAATCCAAACAGAAAATTCGCTAACTGGAAACTCGTAGGTATCGAGTCGTATGAAGAAAAGGGTTGAGGTGGACGTGGACGTGGATGTGAATAATTTGATATTGATATTGGAGACATATTTTCCCCTCTTGTCATTGTCCTCTTCTTGTCCACTTGCCTTCCAGTCGATACCCGCTAGAATTGACAGAATGAAAGAAAAAATGTAACATAACATTTGCAAAAAGAAAATGGTTACAATTTCCATTGAAAAGCAGCAGTGGAAGTGGCACTGAGTGGATGATATTATGAAGCATTCGACTACATAACACCAACCAACCAACACGAACACATGAGCACACGCGAAACCAATTTTTTCCTTTGCTTTTCCTTCCTTTTCCATCGAGAATGAAATGGAAGTTTTGCTTTTGCTAGTGATGCGAGACTAGAGGAGAGTTTGAAGGAAACCGATCCGACCTGTTGGATTCCATTCCAATCCACGGGCGAGCACTGAGCAGAGAGCAGACAAAGAAGGCACATTTCTATTCCGAGCAACTCGAACACGTTCAGTTCAACTTTCGCTAACGGAACATTATTCACTGCTCACTCTGCCTACCTACATTTTCTTCTCCACTTTTCCCATTTTATTCTCTCCGTGTTCCATTTCAGCATGTATAAAATAAAATAGATTTCTTTGTGCGACTTGTTAGTAGTGACTAGTGAGTGAGTAGAGCAACTTGCAAGCAATAACTAAGTATCGCATGCAGACCTCTCTAGAATAATAACATTTTTTATTCCCTTCACTTTTTTCTGTCATTTCATTTTCTCTTCGTTCGAGTGCTCCAACGAATATAATAACATTAACGGTAATAAGACGTTGATAGCAAAAAATTGTAAAGGAGACCCCATTGAAAAAAAAATTGTAGCGTGAGTCGAGATGAGTTGAATTTCAGTTTCAAGTTTCTGTACGAGTTTAGTTTAAGTGGGAGATGGCATTATTAAGCCTCCTCTTTAAAAAAAACTTTGCTCATAGACTCGCAGCTTTTTTGTAATATTCTAAACTAAAAACACTTTACTCTACTCTACTTGCTTCTCGTCATCGTCATTACTCAAGCTTAACATTACACGCTCATATGTATACTTTGAAGAGTGGAAGAAATGATTTTTGACGATAAATTTCTGTGTTCGTGGTTGGTTAACCTTAGCTTACTTTACATTACAATATAATATTATTATATGGGTAATGGAGTTATGTTGTGTTGCGTTGCACATTTTCATTTCATTTTCAAGCACGGTGTGGACTGTTCGTTTACGTGCATCCTAAGTGAGTGAGTAGAGAGATATTACGAGAGTTTCTTCCCTCGACATTCTCGTCTTTTTTATCAGTTGTTTGTTGCTCCGGAGTAGCGACTCACTCACTTCTCTTACGCTGCTGCTCCTCGTCACAAGTCACCAGAAAGAATCCAGCCTTGTTTCAGGCAGGTTAGCTAGAGCTAGCGAGTAGATTGGCACATACACATACACACCTCTTACTTAACCATTTTATTAACATCACCACACACTAAACTAATTTCTATCGGATCTGAGATTTTTGCAAAAATTTGACACTCGCCCCGAAAGAATGGAAAAATAATTGAAAGTCGTGAATTGTTTCTCATCGTTTGTTCATTGTTGTGTTGTTGTTGTTTTGTTGTTTGTGACTGTGTCGAATATTTCCGGTCTTTTATGGGGAAAAGTTAACTTTATTTTTGGAAAATATTGTTTTGTGGACTGAAAAGTTTTTGCCTTTGAAAATAATGATTTTGAAAGATTGAAAAAAATCGAGTGAGGAAACCGCAAAAAAACGTTTTCGTTTTAAAATTATTTCATTCTGCTTTGACTTGACTTGAGTGTGAAGAGTCATGACTTGCAATCCTTATAAATAAAAGGAGTTTTTCTAACGAGACAAGACAAGAAAAAAAACTTTTCACTTTGCATTGCTGCCATTGTTCACTCACGACTCTCTCAAATGTGTGCTGGGAGTGTGGAGGTTGAAAGAGTGTCTGTGTCTGTGTGGTCGTGACATGACTCCAACTTTCTTTTCTTGTTTTCCAAAACATAACAGTTTGAAAAAATAAAAGCAAAACTCGAATTCACAATCTCCACATTTTTATTCTTTCTCTGTGTATTTTGACTTTTGCTTCATCCTTTCTTCCTCTCATGTCGTTGTCGTCTCAGTCTCGTGTTTGCCTATCACGCATTAACCGAAATGGAATAAAAAAGTAGGGAAAAGTTCTAAAAGCAAAAGTTCACTCTCCAGCCACCACTAAACGAAACATCTTCCTGGAGCTTGCTTTCTTACTGTATAAAATTCGGAGAAGAAAAAAAATCAACGAAACGTGAGGCTGAGGCTGAATTGTGTGTTTTGTGGAGCCAGCTAATAGTAGTAGCGTTTATTTTGTGAAGTTTCATTTTACTTGGAGATATTAATGATACGGTGATGGGGTGTGGTGGAACAAAGTGGTGAAACTAGACATAGAAAAACGATTTGCACTTTTCTACCCATAATAATAATAATAACACTCACAACTACTTTTATCCACTTTTTATTTGCTTGGAAATACTGGAAAAATAGACTATCAGCAGCATCATCATCAGCATCAACAAGATTTTTACAAACCAAACCACCACAGCTTCGGTGAAAGCAAGCAAGCTCCACTTTCACTCTTCCACTGTTTTCATTGAGCCATCATTCATTCCGGGAACAAGTGGAATATTAGAAAAAGGGAAAGCAGTCCACTTTTCACTTTCTGTGCGGAAACGATAATAATAAAAAGCATCATCGTCATCTTCATCCTCATCACATCCTTCCGCTTTCCTCCAAGAGACAGAATCTTCATCTTTTCTTTTCAACTTTGACTCCGCCCCAAAAGTGTGCGTTATTTGTTCAGACAGTGGAGCATTTTTCGTCTGTCTCTTCAGGGCAATCGATACGAAGTATAAAGAGGAAGCGACCAGTTAATCTAGACTCAGCCGAAAGAAAAAAGCTGAGCAAAATAATAATCAAAGTCTGTCACTGTTCACTGTCCTTCGATTGTGTGAAAAATTGACGCGATAAAAAGGTGAGCTCCTGATGACTTGGCATTCCTTCACCATCATCATCAACATTTTCTTTCTCTATACAGTTCCAAAAAATTCATTTTCCTGGCGTCACTTTCATTTTCGCTCGTCACAGAAAAAGTTTGTCAGTTACTATGTTAGGAATTTTGTTTTCTTCGCCCTTTCTTTGAGCTGAGAGCACTCGTGTGTAATGATGATACGATAATGAATGAATGACGGGGAAAGCAGAAAAAAAAATGAAACTGTGAAAATTTGGAGCGGATGTGGAAATGTTCGTTTTAGAAGACATTGAAAGGAAATTAATAATATCAGAATGGGATTTTCATTTGTTAAAAGCATTCATTAAAAGCTCGTGTGTCATCCAAAAGTCACAGTTATCGTCTGATGGCATCTTCATGAGGATGATGATGATGATGATAATCATCAACACTGCGACTGTGACGTTCGTTTTTGCCATTTTTGTCAGGATATGAAAAGAAGAGAAAAGTGGATGGAATTCGGAGTGAAAATGCTTCTGAAAATCAGTTTAGTTTGCTCATTTGCTCTGCGAAATTTTGTGAAAGAAATTGGAAGAAAATGGGACTGCTGTGATGTAATGTGACGTAGTGGCTTCTTGAAAGCTTCTTGTTTGTATTGTATTTAGTAATTGTAACTGTATCAACTTTACTTTACGGAGAGTACGTAAAATCCATTAGATTTGAATTAGAACTAAAGAAGGCAATCAAGAGCGTTTTTGTTCTTTGCTGCTGCTGATCCGATCGTTTTTTATTTTCACTTTCAATTTTCCCCAGTTAAGTGGGGTTACCTCCCATTTTCAGCTTTTTGGCTTCCCAAAAAAGAGAAGAAAAATGTTATCTAATACGTATCTATCTACGCATTACATATATCACATCACTGTGAATTGAAAGACTAACTGACAATACAATGGAACAATGGACACTCCCCCTGTTCCAAATTCCAATTCCATCGTTTTGTTTTTATCTCTCCGATTTCCACTCGGCGAAATAAATTAGCCAGTTTAGTTGCTTTTTACTTACTATTCAATTTACTTACTAGCATTTTTATTTTTATTGATTCTAATTTTCCTCTTTGTGAAAGAAAAAAAATCCACTTAAGAGTCTGAGCTACTGTTCTGGTTCTTGATTATTGATGGTTATGGTGAGTAAGTCAAAGTGGTTATCTACATTTTCCGAGTTTTCATTTCCCCTGTGCAAGAGGATGCACCTGCTCCTATTAACTATACTAATGCATGTCTCGTGAGAATGCAAATGCAATAAGGAAGAAAATGAGGAATTAATTGTTCTCTTACTTACATGTGCAAGAGTCGCAACTCTGAAGTCACGTAAGAAACCAGGTCTTTATTTACCTTGGTCTCGGGAAAATAAATCTTTCCTTACGAGCGATTTAATCTGCCTGCACATCTATCAATCCCGTCCCAGTGATCGTAAATCTAATTCCTTCTACTAAGACCACTCTTCCAATTCCATTCTCAATAAATACTATCGCATCAAATCAACCAACATGGACACGTTCAGTTGTTCAGGCAGTAATTAGCCGGACACTCTAACGACCGCATTATCGTTAGTATTGTCATACATAACTTATCTAACTAGAACTAACTACCTAATGTATGTACATATTATCTATAATTATTTTCGGAGCTGCCTGTTGCATAAATTATGATAATGCTGAAAACCCAACTTCTACTAAATAAGAATTCCGGTTGCAATTTAATTGCAATGATATGAGTGAATGTGATTGTTTCATGCGTCAGACAGAAGAAAAAATGTGATCGTAAAAACTGGCTGGATTGGATTTTTCCTATTGTTTATTTTACAGAAGGAAAAAAAATAGTGTGGTAGTAATAATAATATAATAGGAGTTATAATAATTAGCAGACGTGATGTTTACATTAGAGTGGAGTAAAATGAGCAACCAGTTGATGTGATGTTGATAGCTTCACTTTCTGACTTTTGCCTTGCCCTGTCTTGTTTTAGTTAAGAAGTGGGAAAAAGCAAAACAAGGTTACATTTTTCGCCAGTCACGTTCATTACTTGATGGCTGACAAACACGTAGAATAGTAGACACATGCTTTTTCCTTTTCTGTGCCATGAGCCCATAAAAAAAGAACAAGGTTCTTAAATTACGACTTCTAAAACAAAACCGAGTCAGGTTATGCTCTACGATCGCGAAACTCAAGTGATGTGCTGCCACACACCGCGCAGTTTCCGGAAAATGAAATCAAATAAAAACCCCCATGTTCCACTGGTAATAATCAGTGGTAAAAATGTGGTAAATGGGAGATAAGACGTAAATAAAATCGAAACGCACGATGTAAAAAGGGAAACCGGGTAAAAACGTTGTGTGTAAACATTCGAATTAGTTTCAAAGAAACTCGAAATTTATCATTGTGTCTCTTCTCGTGAGAAGCTTAACAAGGGGAAACTCCTCGTGTGTCTTCGTCATCAATTTCTGTCTGAAGGAATCAAACAGATTTTTTTGTCTCATTCATGAACAGGAGGCGATCGAGGCTGTGTCGAAAAGCAAAATCGATATCGATCGCCTCTAAATCGGATGTTGCTTTTCTTCTCTTTCGAATTTGTTTTGTTCTCTTTGACCTGCCATTTCCATGATTTACGGGTGACGACCATTATTTTTCCTGGCAATTGTGTCTTGTAGGTCAGATTTGGAGTCTCACTTTTGAGATTAATCGCTAGTTGCACAATGACGATGATGACGCTGACGATGGCATTAGTAAATATTACATACACAGACTGCTTAAACGTTTCATAGTTGCTTTGCTAAGGAGAGAAAAAGAGGCGTTCGCTGAGTTCCGCTGGGCACATCTCCAACATTTAATAAGAGTTGTATTTTGTTTTGATGCATCCATCCGTGCAGAATAAATCAGATGCTGAGAGAAATTCCCTGTCGCTTTCGTTTCTCGTGAAAAGTAAAATAAATACGTTTTATTCGAGTTGACACATTTTTTTGATCGGCGACCTCCCTTTGTATTATAAAGTAACATAATGTAACGAAGCCATAGCTGTGCTCTTTAGCTAAATATAAAATCTCCTTTTCACTCTAATTTTATTAATGCGATCATAATAATGGAATTTTTAGCAAGATGCGATACGAGTCATCAAGAGGACAAAATGAACCGCATCACGGCGAACTTAACCAGCCGTTGATTTTATTTATTTAGAATAAACGACGCCCCCGGAATGAAATGAGGTTTAGGTTGAATCTTGACAAGGAAATATTATCGGTTCAAAATATTCCTTGATTCACTTCATTTTCATTCTGCCTCTACACTGACGCATCTCATCAACGTCATCGTCATCATCTTCATAATCTTCGCTCACCACAGGTAAAAAAAAGGTGGTGGATGTGGATGTGGTGGCAAGAGAGGGAAATGTGACACCTACCTGACGTGACTGTTGATCTTACCTTTTACGTATTTGACACAAAGAAGAAAAAACTTTTTTTGTTTCATTTTTTCTTCAGGTTATCATTCCATTTCTCTGCATTATTTATTCTCAGCGTGTATCACTGTCGTATCGTATCATCTATGTGGAGCTTTTATGTCTGTGTGTGAGTGCGAGTGCGAGTGACGCACAGGAAAATCTCTTGGCGATGCTAATGCTAATGATGACGATGACGATGACACGACTCTGTTTGGTTTCCTTTTGTTGGATGTCTAGGCATTCAATGCAATAGTAGATAGCAGAGGATGTTGAATGTTGATGACACACGACTGCCTTACGTATTAATTAATGCGTTTCATCTTTTGTTTTCTCTTCAAATAATTCTTTTTCATCAGTCACCTTTACTTTTCCACGAAGAGAGATCAGATGCTGGACGCTGGAGGCAATGATAAATATGATATTGTGTTATGCGGTTAATTACAGAATCTCTTTTTCCTCTGTTCTCCAAAATGTAAAGTTGGAAGCTAAAAGCTGTAAGTATCAGTGTTGTTGATGACATTAAGGATAATAATGATGTAGTAAAGTGAAGTGGTTGAATTCTGTTTTTTCGGTGTGGTTCCTCAACACCACACACACATCAGATGAAAAGAGGACGCGTGTTTTTACACGGTTGCAAAGTGGAAAATAAAAATGAGGATGATAACTGTAATGGGAGTAATGAAGCCGCAGCTTGAAAATGGGAGTGGTAGCAGCGGCGCGGCGGTTGCCCCTGGAAAATGTTTCGTTGAGTGTTTTTGTTGCTTTTGTAATAAGTAGTAATTCTCTTGCTTTCATTACGGAGCGAGTGAGCCGAACACATTTACATACTAAAGGGAAAATACGTAGCATTGGATTGCATTACATTACATCACAGAACTTTTACGAGATACGAGAGAGAAAAAATGATAAAAAATGAGTAGGAAAAGTGTGGCTTCACGTAGAGCTTTCTACTAGCAAAAACCATCACTCTACTATTACATCAGACATTCAGACGGCTTGTTTATTTAAAAACAGTTGCACACACACAGACACAGGGGAATAAGGCGCTTTTGACATTTTCACTTTTATTTTATTTTATGTGGGCCAATATTATTTTTGTTTAGTCACTCGCTAATGAAAAAATAAAGGAACAGGAAATTGCCCGTTTTGTTTATTTATTGTGTGTAAAATGATGTGTGAGTGTGTGGTCGCGGCTCAATCTTTGTCATTGTCCCATTCCTTTGTGAAATCATATTATTTACGTTATGTTCAGAGTCACGACCCAAATAACGGGGAAATTGTTGCGGTCATTAATATGTGAGAGAAAATTGTATCGTTTTTGTGGTTTTTCGCTTAATGGCACCTAGCAAACAAAACAAGCAGGGTCAACTGTTGCATTTTCCCTTTCACGCGGACTTACAATAGGCAGATGAATGAATGAAATGAAACTAGGAAATTTGTAGCAACCAGGCACAAAAAAGACAAAAGCCGCCTATGGTGTTGATGAGGCTGAACTAAATATGAATCGATGAATGATGGCGCACGATCTAGATGATATTCATAAAAGAAAAGGTCGGTCTCTGAGTGAGAAAGACAAAGTTTGGAAACAATTTGGAAAGTAATAATAAAAAAAGGATTTGTGTGTTTGATCACACACTCAGTTTCAGTCACTCACCCACTCAGTCATTGCCGTGTGCTGCTTGCTTGCATTTAAGCAAGACAACAAAATGAAACAAAACAAAACTCATAAATGCCAAGTAATTGTGTAAAAAGAAGAGAAATAGGGGAAAAAAGTTTACACAAAACAATTTCGCTCATTCGTTCAGTTTGAGTTGGCAGAGTGGAAAAAAGTGTTTGGGCAATAATATACGTCGTAGTAAAATAGTAAAAGTGATGCCGAGTAATGTAATGGAGATGGAGCATGGAAGAGACATTTAGTCAGGAGAATTCTCCCTGGCTGGATAAATATTGTTTTGGAGCTCATATTCGCCCACTGCGGAGCAGTCACAAGCCCAAACCAATCCTTTTCAATTTAGTTCACGAGAAGGAAAAGTTGCAAACTTTTTCCCTTTTGTTCTGGTTATGTTGCATTACCTCGGCTCTTCCAGCTAGAGCCAGTGTGCCAATTGCATAGTATTCTAATATTTATACCAATTTAGATTTCCCCCTGAATGGTATAGTGGAGCATTCCATTCCATTCTACTTAGGCAGAGAAGAAAAACTGTTCTAAGCAAAAGCGCGTTATTAAAGTGGAAAAGTGGTGCAAGTGAAATCGTAGCCGAACTAAGGAACGGTAAAAAAGCCAAGGCAGAGGAAACAGTCCCAACAAAACTTTTACTTAACTTCACTTCTTTAAATGTAGAAACCTCCTTTTAACGTTTATTTGGCAAGGATTCAGTTCAATTCTCTGTATTTTCTCCGCCGATGAGTTGAGCTTTATTAAAAGAAGGAAAATGAAACAAGGTATTTTAGCGGCTCGCTTGCTCTCTTTCACACACACAATTACTTCGAGTCGAAAGTTGCAACATAAGAGAAAATTGGACACAATATAATGATTGGATTGGATTCCAAGTACATACAAAATATAAAAAAGATACTCACAACACCCACCCACATAAATTTAGGCGAAGAAGAAAAACATTTGCTAACGCTATACTATCTAAGTAGCTATTGTAAATATGTATGTATCGTGCGGATGCGGATTAAAAAATATTATCAGCCTTAGCCTTTGTTTTCTCTAATTATCTATGCTCAACATCAGCCTGCTCCACATCCACATCCACATCCACATCCAGATCGAAATCCTCACCCTGAATTATTGAGATATCTCGCAATTAATTAATTCAGGAGCAGAAGAAGCAATATTTTATTAGATGGATCTCGCTTTGCTCGCTCGCTCTCATTCTGTGTGTGCAAAATACGTTGGATGTTTATCAACATTTTTCTCTTCTCGCCCTAAATTAAGTCATCCAAAGATAGAACTGAACAAATGAATCAACATTTCATCCTTCATTAGCCATTCCTCAGTTTTCCTGCTTATTCCACTCACATACGTAATCCTCATTTGAATAAATGATGCGCAGTAGCGAGTAGCTGAAAAGATTCTTTAAAATAAATAAATTGAACTGAAGCCAGGGGAAATTTGATCTCTCTTGTTAGGCGCTGTGTAACAATGACAGATGGGCCATTTTATGATATGATGATGATCATTGATGATCATCAAGCTTAATTAAGTCGTCATCCAAATCAGCATAATTTTTGATAATCATCATCGTGGGTATCAGTTTACACACGATATGAACCACTTGTACCCAAACTACATCACTGCACTACCTGAAAAAACAACTTTTTTCGATTTACTCGGTAGCAATCAAAAAGGCAAAGCAGATCCAAATAGTGATTGCATTGATGTGTGTTGTCAACTTTTCAAAAATGTTTCGTTTTATGCTTTGTTAATAAAGCTCATTAAGGATGTTATGATCTGATGATCATACGAGCGCAGCGTCATTTCTCATTTGCTCTGAATTCTGATTGATCATTCTCATCATCATCATGACTTACATTAGATTGAGCTAAATTAGCAAAACTAGTTTCTGTTTGTTTCGGAGCATTAATGGAATGAAGAAGGTTGATGACTTTTTTGCAGAAGCAAGCGAAACCAAAAGGCTTTTAAAGTGTGACCACAAACTTGAATGTGGAAATGAAATGAACATTTGAATAATTTATTTGCAGCATAATGGGCGAGCACGGTGGAGGTGGCGGCGGCGGGGACGAGGACGGAATTGGCTCGGACACGAACACGGTATTCGGACGGCGGCAACGCGGCAGGAATGGCGCCCTCAAAAAGAAGAATGTGTACGAGGTCAAGGACCACAAATTCATTCCGAGATTCTTCAAGCAGCCCACATTTTGCAGCCACTGCAAGGACTTCATTTGGTAAGCAAACTCTTCTCAACTTTGTCGCCTTTTTCCTTATAATTAATGCAAAAGCAATGGCAATTCTTTCTTTTTCACCCGCTTTCTTTACTTTCACTCTTTTCATCATCATTAAATTATGCAGCTGCTCATCATCATTAACTCATTCATTATCAATAACGAAGTGAAAGCGGTAAGAAGGAAGCAGAAAAAAATTAAAGTGACTCCAGTCCCACTTCCAACTCAATCTTGGCTTCACTCACTCCACTTTCAAATTCTTTTTTTCCTCTCCTCTTCAACCGAATTGACTGACACGAGCAGCGGAAAAAGTGGCACGTCGCCTTCCTCCTTTTTCCTCTCCAGCTACATTCAACTCGACGATATTATTTCACCCTTTTTCATTTTCACCGTGTCAGAGCGGAATTAGCGAGACGTGGAGGTGGAGGTGGAGAAAAAAACATATTTCTCTCCTGGAATTTTCATTCCACGTTAAGTGGCACATTTAGCTCGCTTCAAGTGAAATGGCAGCGTCGTCCTCGAGTACTTTGAAGGCACGGCACAGCCACAGTTACAAGACTAAACGTGAAACGTGCTCTGTAAAGAAAGGAATTCATTTTGTTCTACACATTACTATTATTATGTATACCTACACCACACCGACCACAAAAATGATTTTCGTTCCATTTTTAATGCGATGACAATGACGACGACGATGCAGAAACAGAAATTACGCTGGTTGTACATACTCGATACCTCACTCCCTCCAGTGGAGTCACCGTTACATGAGCATCACATCACCGAACCATAAAATGTTAAATATCTACCAACTCTACTCAACATCACATCATATTATTGCACACTCATTTTTATCTACTGCTTCCACCAAAGAAAAATAACAAGGACAATGTAGCCGTGATCACATCACATCACGATCATGGCGCGCCGTACTCCTCCAACTCTTATTTTCTGCGTTGCATTCTCTACATTGCATTTTTCCCTTACATCCATGCACGACCCACGAAAAATGTCAGGGGTCACATAGCTAAGTACTCGAATATTGTATTCTTCCCTCTGCTTTCTCCTTGTGCTTTCTTTTCTCCTTCAGCTTCCTCTCGTCCTCCTCCTCCTCTTTTCCTTCTCCAATCTTGCTTCCTATTTGAAAATTCCATCTCCGCTTTTGTATTCCCTGTCGCCGGTGCATGGAGCAGCAAGCAGCAGGTCTCTACTATTACACTGTATTGTGAGTGTCTGTGACCACCTAAGAAAAGAAAAGAAAAGGAGAAATATCTCCTTTCTCCATGTGTATTTGTGCTACGCAATACTCCACCAGTTCTGAATAAAACAGGAAACGGAAAAAGATGTGGAATGAAATGTGAATCTATTTCATGATGGAGTCGTTCCTTCGTTCTCTTGCTCATCGTCATTTGCATTTTTCTTTTGATGCATGTCATCCGTTGTATTGTACCAGAATTGTGTGTTCACAATGCCCCGAGATATGAGAAAGTGACGATGTACATGTGTAGATGATGTGTGCAAAATTTCAGCACGCCTCATGCCTCGTTGCTCTTTTCTGTCCGCGTGTGTGTGAAGAAACAGCAACAGAACACAGATAATTGAGCATGTGAGAAAGACTTTTATATGCCATGCCGTGTCATATTTTCTGCTTTTTCTTTCTCGTTCGCGGAGTGATTTCCCCTGGTACACGCCCGTCACTCACTCAATTCAGTTTTTTCTTTTTGTCTTCTCTTCACAAACCATTTTCTCCTTATCCAACTATTTTGGGTGATTGCAAAAAGGTAAAGTTGAAAAAAGGAGTTTTTCTTGTTTGTGTCTGGCGCACTATAGAAATATGATATTTGACGTATAATGATACAAGGAGAATAATAACGGTAATAGAGATGGATGGATGCCCACATGCTTTTACTCGCCTTCAACATTCACGTTTTCATGCCTTTATAATGGCTCAATCCACTCAGAGCACGCACGGGTAGGAAACGATTCAACGCAACTTTGGATTGTTGAATGAACTCGTAGAGAAATCAAAAAGAAAACATTTCCAGAAAAATGATAAGGGCTTTGCTAGATAACAACTCAGGTTTCATTCCAACTAACTCCAACCATCGTAGTGTAAGGATGTCCTCCGGGAGAATTTTTTTTCTTCTTTTATTTAAAAAATATGAAAAAACGTTCCATTTCCTTTTCTGGAACATTTTATGTATAGCGGAAGAGAAGAGTTCGGTGACAAAATGTTCCATAAGCTGCTACTTACTTGTGTTAGGTAGTTTATCACACACCACGAAAACACCAGCCATGAAAGAGTCTTGAGCACTCATACAAAACAAGACGCATCAAAATTTTTGTACAGTTTTGTCACACTGTTTTGCATTCGCAAGGCAATCAACGCATTGAATCGTGCCAAAACTTACCTTTCACCGCTTTCACCATGAAAAAATGCTTCGTTTCGTTTTCAATTCACTATAGAATAGAATAGTTGGATGGATGGACGGATGGATGGCTGGAGGATGGAATGTAATGTGATGGAATGGAGCACTTTCATCGTGATTTCTCCTCCTCGCTACTTTTGTCCACTCGTTTCTTTTCTATCATCATCATCAGCACCAGCCACCGCAACATTTCCATTGCATTCCAGTAATGGACGGCAATGGCAAATCTGCAAAAAAAGAGATTTTTATCTTCATCATTTTTAGCGTTGCTATCACTCAGCCCAGTGGAAATGAATGGATGCATGCGCCCTGCCATGAAACAGGATAAGGCTAAAGTGTGCTCACTTCCGTTACTCTTCCTTCACGTCCACGGTTCACGTCCAGGCCACCGTCACAGAATTTTAGTTGGAACAACGACAGAAAACACTTTGTTGACCTTAATGCTTTGCTTTCCCAGACCTTTTTGTAGTTCACTTTCACCATGATTGATTATTGCATCATGCATGATCATCACATCACGATGATGATCCGGAACGCTTTTGCTGAGCAGAGTAAAGTAAAATTGCCAAAAATAAATCGGTGTGCCTGAAGAAAGTGTAACTGAGCTGACTGAGTGAGACTCCGGGTGATTTAGGTGAGTTGAGCAAATCCTTATGGAAATTTTTGTCGCGCAGAGCATCACGCATTCTAATTTCGTCTTTGCTTTTATCCTTCCTCTGGAACTCTGCCCTGGACACGGTTGGCACATTTTCTTTTCAGAGGAAGGAAAAAAAATTTTTTTTTCTATGTATTTATTAAAATGGAGCCGTTCACTCACTCAGTCAAGACAAGACTCAACTCACTCAGCTGAACAACAACAGGAAGAGGAAACAGATGCATGCGATGCGATGCGACTAATGTACGAGAGCAGGCTGAGTGACACAGAGAACATGTCGTACCACTTAGCTTCGCTTTCTCCTTTGTCTCCATTTTATTGTACCTCTTTGATTTCTCCAGCGCTTCTCTCAATTTCCATTTCATCAAGAACAAGAATAGGAGAATGAATTTCGCCAGAATTCAGACAGAACAAGTAACTCAGTGAGTAAAGTGAAAGTGAGCGGCGGTTACGAAGAAAGGAAAATATTTTACTTCCATTCCACATCCACCCAGCATTCAGTTCCAGCCCTAGGGGTCTGTCGCCTGTAAAAGGTGAATTATCATTTTCAGGATAGCGTGTCACAACAAATGCCAGCCAGTACGTTTAACTGGCACCATCAACATAAATCAAAAAAGCAGAGTCACTTTATAAAAAACATTAATATTCTCCTTTTTGTCCTTCCGGTGACAACTGACACACCAATGTCACAGTTACATTACATTAATATAATAAATTCGCATTTGTATACAATCAAATACACATTGCTATACATTCCACGTTTTTTATAGAATAATGAAGATGAGCGGAATAGAAACAAAAAAGTGTATGCTGCCATTCATTATTATTTTTCATTAGTTTTTCTATATTGTGCTCCATGAGAATGAAAATGAGTTTCCCATTGTGCTCTCACTCACGAAGTAGAAAAGTGAGAGGAAACAAAAGTGAAAATGAAATGAAAGAGCACATCGATACAAGAGACCAGGGACTAGTAGGCACGGAGAAGGAGAGAGATAGGTGTGGTGGTGGTGGTGGTGTTGGCCACAACTCTCATTTTGTAATATTATTGTGGTTGCTAAATGGATCAATGTAAGAAAAGCCAGTGGGAAAATCGTCAAAAATATAAAAAAGGTTATAGAAAACAACTTTACTTTCCTCCATCCCTCACTTTTCCCATGGAGTTCTGTTTTGTATTGAATAATGGCACGGGAAAGCAAAATATGAAACCTTTTAAAAAACAACTNAAAATCGTCAAAAATATAAAAAAGGTTATAGAAAACAACTTTACTTTCCTCCATCCCTCACTTTTCCCATGGAGTTCTGTTTTGTATTGAATAATGGCACGGGAAAGCAAAATATGAAACCTTTTAAAAAACAACTTGAAAACGAATGGTGAAATTTGTGTGTACAACCTCATAATTTTCACCATTGGCATGAACATGTGAGTTAAGTGGGAAAAAGGAAAACTTTCTGTGGGGAGCCCGCAAGGGCGAGAAAATAGATTTTTGTAATTTTCTTGTTTGCTTGTTCCCGTTTTGTGGAGAAATGGGGAAATCAGGAAGAAAATCAGACGTTCATTAGTAGCTTTGTGAGTGTGAGCTAGAGTGTTGCAATGGGCAATTGTGCAATGTGAATAGCGTACGTTAATGAATGAGAAAAAGAGAACGACTCTAATAGTCGAGTTTATGTTGGGCTAAACTTAAGTTTTCGCAATCTAACAAACAGCTTTCTTCTCCTGTGGTAAATGAAAATGAGCGTAGGCCGATCCGCTAAGTAGCGTGGGAGTGCACAAAGCAGCCATTTCGCCCATTTTTAGGGTTGCCTATTTTATAATAAGTATCTCTTATTACTTCCAGATTCACCTTTCACATTTTTTCTTTTATAAACGATATTTAAAAATAATTCCTGCTTGACGTAGTCACAGTTCAAAATTCAAAGTTCAGCATCTGTCCGTCAATAGGGGGATTTTGTTTTTGCTTAACACATTTACCCATTCGCAAAAGTCACAGAAGGTGGAGAAAACTTTTTCCTAGATTTTCTCTGTTTCGGCTATGATATGAATCATGAATGCAAAAGGTGTTTTGCAAGCATATTCACTATTTGGTCATTTCAATGTGAAATGTTGTAAAGCGACATAATTCAGATAATTACAGAGTCTGGAAAACAAGTCAAGTATCTACTTAAATATTCTCGTTTTGTGCTAGAGCAACGTGTGCAATACTAAAATACTGTTACGTACAGTTAACTGCGTTACATTACGT
>VYYJ01001875.1:0-25978 GCA_021029165.1 Cyphoderus albinus
TCTCGGTTTTGTAAAATGGTAACGGGGTTGAAAATGTCAAGGTCCATGGCTGAATTGAAAGAAGGTCAAGCTTGGTTGGTAACGGTCAGAGGAAGTGGAAGCGGGAATGCAACAATCACAATAGCGCCTTGTGGAAGAGGTTAATATTTATTAAATAAATATGTGATAGCGCCATAATATTATAATGGTAGTGGATCGGATAATATTAATAGCTAACATTTAATGTACAATTAAACAGGCTTCTGTTTTACCACCGGAGACGGGACGGTAAATTGTATAAAATAAAAGTTGAATCATTTATAGTAACTGAAATATTATTCTCTCCAGTTTTATTTTGTTCTTGTAATAGACAATTTATGCCATAGCCATGATCATAGAAAATATCCGAAAGGGGTTCAATGCAAAAAGGCGTTTACAAACTCCATGTTGCAATAGCAATCCACGTTTCCATTTTTATGATAAATGGTCCCCTTCCATTGTAAATTCCATGTAAATTATGTAATACGACATGCAGTTGTGATTCACAACTTGTGAATTTGGTGCAGAATCTGCACTACAGATGCACCAAAGTTGCAGAACAAAACGTGGAAATAGGAAATAGTAATACAAAATACCTATGATGGGATGAATATTGTGACAGAAATTCTAGGTAATCAACAATTAAAATCTAGGTTGAATAATCCAGTAAAATCTAGTAAAAACGAAAAATATTCCGAATTTGATCCAGGAAAAATAAACATTTTGCTTTTTTGTATTTAATAAGGATATTTATTTATACATACATTGTTCCATCCAACCTTTGGTTAAAATAAAATGACAGATGAATGTTGTATTTTAATGTCTACAGCTTCTGAGAATTCAAGATATCGAATGTTACAAAAATGTTTTCCTCGGTCGGCGGCCTTTCCTTTTGCGTTGTATTACTGATTTCGCAAAAATTCACGACACACTTTTAGAATCCGGTAAATTTGATACATAAATACAATATAAAACAATATCCAGTTTTCTAATAATGGGAAGAAGATGAGACGAAGCAGAAAGACCGCTGGCTCTATACAGAAGGACAAAGTCAAATGGAGGGCTACGATAACCAAGAGAAAGGCGTACAACTCTCGGTTCTGGAACATGTTGATGGGGTAGAAAAAGTCATGGTCCATGGCTGAGTTGAAAGAAGGTCAAGATTGGTTGGTCACGGTCAGAGGAAGTGGAAGCGGGAATGCGATAATAATAGACAATAATAATTATTATTAAAGATAGTATGCCATAATCATTTTTAAGAAAATGTGAAAATGTCCGAAAGAAAATGCAAAAATGCGTTACAAAGTCCTTGTCACAATAGCAATCTATATACTTATTTATTTAAATGAAAACTCGTATGTGTATAATATAAATGGAATTAATTCCTGGGTTAAATAATGCTTCGACTCGTCCTCAATTTGGCGGAGGAGGATTATTAGGGTCATTTCCAGGCGGAGGACGATTGGCATTGTCATCGTTAGGCGGAGGTGCATGCTCAAACATGTCGAGCAGCCAGAAGAGAAAAACTTTCAAGATGGCAGCAATTAGTCCAAGGACGAAAAGGAAAATGAGCGGACCCACCATTCCCACGAAAATGACGAGAAGCATGGCGAAAACCACGACTGCCAAGAAGATTCTCAGAATCCATCCTGCCACCCGCGGACAAAGCAAGAGAATTAGCACAATGGGTACAGCAACGGCCGCCGCCACTGTGAAGGTTATCGGTAGAATGTAAACCTCCTCCCCCATTCTGACTCAATTTTTTAAAGGACAACGAGTGAAACGACTATTCGCTTGAACACAACACTTTCGAGCAATCAAGTGGAAATACCACTAATACGAGTATGCAGTTCCTTATTGGAATGGAATTAGTAGATTACACCCTACACATTCTAATGTTTCAATAACGACATTAAAGTAACAAGAACATTTTATTAATTAATCGGTTAATTACAAGTTAGGCATTTTATACAATTGTTGGAAGAAAATAATCCAGAAGCTTATCTATTCCAAGGCTAAGGAAAATGAACGCACCTCCAATAACCACCACGAAGAAAAGGAAGCCGAGAGGAGCCAGCAGAAGCAAAATTGCAGATCCGGTCAAATGAAGATATCTCCAGCGCTCTTTCTCTGACGCTCTCCCACAGAAAATGATCAGCAGGTATATGGGAATCACTATGATGAGCAGGAGAACCGCTCCTAGTAAAAGTGGAACCGGAAACGAATCCATAGCATTTTTATGTTAAGTCAATACATGGACAAATTCAGGACGGCGATTGGAATAATATTTTTATTTTTTTGAGATTCGCCATTCAAATAAAACAGTTCATATGAAGCATGGTAAATGCATAAGATAACTTATAAATGTCTCAATAACGACCTTCCCATTGGATCATGAGAATGATTCAATGATTACCTTCAATTTTTTTGTCCAGTGTAAACCAGATCTTTCCAAAATTTAATTGCGTAAGTGTTTTGAACAACAATGATTGGTTTAAATTTTAAGTTCGAAAAACATTTTGTCACTTTTCATATGTGCGTCAGTAATCAATAATATGGAACATTTTGGCTTATCAAAGTGGGCAGTATTAAGCCTATCATAATCATGACTTTCGACTTCTCACTATAAACAAAATAACATTCATCTAGAATAAGGCTTGTATAAGGGCTTATCCAGTAATTCCACTTGCATACAAAGATTTATCCGGATTTATTCTGCTACATTTCAGTCAAATCGCAATGAGAACTTTTTCGCAAAAAGAATGATTTACACCTGCTTATAATATTTCGTATTTACTCATCTAATGCACTTTACACCATAATAATAATAAACTCGAATTATTAACTTTTTGATTGCATGCTGCGAATGATTTGCTTTTTGAGCTCTGGCCATAGGTTGATCATGTCCTAGTACCAAATGAAATGAAATGGAGAGATTCTCCTGAATTTTACGTAACATTGACACATGATATGAAAAGTGTTAACCATAACTGTACCTGAATATTAATTACGTATATAAATATATAGTAGGTTTTATAATGTTAATAGTGTTTATAAATGCATCTCATTTAAATTAATCATTTTACAACGAATAACGGATTAAATAGTCGCATTTCAAGTGGTACTACACTGCAGTTATAATACAAACGATGTGCGCGTTTTTAAAAGTGATTGATGATGATGAATTTATAACAATTGTATCATCATCAGAGACAGAGAGTTCGGTGCAGTAAAATGTGAAACGTTTATTTTCCTATATAAATACCTCCTCCAACAGTTGCATTTTCATTAATTTTTTTATCATTTGACGATTATTTTATTTTATTTGTGGAGCATGAGACAAAAGGAATTTTATAAAAATCTTCCATTTGATTAATAAAATCGATGGATTATTGATCAATTGATAATATTAATGATAAGCGAATTAACCGGTTATATAATAAAGTTACATAATTGATTAAATGCACACGCACCGAAAGGTGGTAGAAAAGATAAAAATAAGCAATACTTAATTGAGTTCTAATTTTAATTTTATTGATAAGTGACAAATATAACATACATTGCAGTCATGTTATGGTAGCTCGTGGCTCATGCACGATCTTGACATTGACATTTCCTGTAAAAGGTGCAAAGTGGTATTTATTTAGGCAGCAAGGTGAAAAAGTTTAGTATTGATAATCGATAACATTTTATGTTATATAACAATCATTACGTAGTAAATGGAAAGTCAAGTCGTTTTGTTTAGAGTATCAGTCAGGCACTTTCAAAAGTTACTTTGTAATAATGTTGTTACTTGTTAGTATAACGTGAAGCGTGAAAAGTGAATTAAAATAAAATTAAAGGAAAAGCCGGACTCCACACGTGCAACGGTGCAACGCTGGACTTACAACTAGCAAGGTAAGAAAAACAAGATTATTCAATAAATTGGAATGATTATTTTGAAGTGTCATTTTACGTTGCAGCAATGCATTATGAAGATTCCATAATAGAATTGAGTTAAGATACGAAAGTTCAGTTTGTTATTAATTTGCCAGTAAGCATGATCCAACAAAGTGCCTCTTTGTCTGTGTTCACATTCCCCAGCTTTAAGATCTAATTCTTAAAATTTCCCTTTTAAATATGTAACTTATTGAAAATTAAATATTAAAAAAGAGTGACGTAATGTGTTGGTCAATTTACAAGCAAAAGAACATCATAATGGAAAGGTCAGTGTTTTTTAGTTATGAATATTGCATAATTGGTCAACATTGTTAGATTTAAACAGCAATTGTAATGTGCTACACACACAATTAATACTGATTATATTACAAACTATAATTATTGTGCAATATTACATAAGAAATGGCACCTGTTAACGAATTATAATTAATTTAAAGTTAAAATTGGTGCTTAAAAAGTGACAAGGTTTATTGGTAACATAATTACCGGAAATTGCAGAAAAGGCATTGAAAAGATGTCTGTAACTACATACACGTTGCACTTTATGGCGCAATTTTCTGCAACATACTCCAAGATGAAGCAATTATCGGTAATACCTGAGAGGTTGACTTTGTTCGTTCTCTTTCACCTCTCAATAGCCTTCATCATCTTCAGTTTCTACGTGTTTAACTTCGAGGCTCAAATCATTAGAGCATCATTATCTCCACAATATGGTAATTAGTTGTTGGAAAGTTACAAGATTCGTCTTTCGCCAAATTTACCAGACGCCAGCTCACATGACGGGCAATTACTCGCCTCAGTTGTGTTATTCTATTACCATTGTATATGTACTAAAACTCAATTACTCAATTTGCAGGAAGTGATTTTTATGCTGAATGTTAAAATGTACCTGTCGTTTGATTTTTCACTTCCTTCCTGACACGAGTAAGCTTTGGTAAACATTTGAGAAAATAATCATTTGTCTCATCAAGTTAAGTAAACATAAAGCAGTTGCCATTTAATGTGTCTACAACGATCCTTTGAAAAAGAGAAAAGTACCTAAGATTCCTACTTTATTACACTTTTTTGCTGGTCTCTGGAATATTTTTCAATATTTTTCAATTTCAAAAATTATTTTGCGCATCTACTTTAATAGTTTAAACAAGAAACATGTTCATGAAATCATGAGATGATTTATGCCCTATTTTCCTTCGTTGTTCTCACCTCTTAATTTGTCTCACTTTTCACTAAATTACATATATTGAGTACCAGTCACAGATTGCAAATCAAATAGAAAACAAATTGTAAATGAAGTTACAACGCAATTCACTTTGACTTTCGACTCCTTTTCCTCTTTCTCCGTATCATCTCAAATCTCAACTCTCCATTCCTCCGCAATATATCACTCACTTTCTGCGCTCTGATGATGACATGACGTCAAACTTTATTGCACTTAAATCCCCGGACTGCATTGAGAAAGTAGTCGAACGAGTTAGCATGAGATGAGTGATTTAACAAATCACAACATTTACATATTTACATTACAAAATTTGTTTAATGTGTTCACACCGTGAACTTGATAAATGTTATGTAGGTACTTTATTTGAATAATTTCAAATTTTTTAATTCTTTACATAATCCTGGACGTCAGTTATTTGTCGTGATTTACTCAATTGACCAACGTTATTTAATCCACATTGGGCTGTATGTAAAATGATGCGAATTACAAAGGTAAATGGCTACACTCTGCATAATAATGAAAAATTATTCATAATCATCATCATAAATCATTTTCATCATTTACTACCTACACCAATTCGCTCAAATCTAATGTTTATTTAATTTAGTAGCACAGGAAAAAATATTGTTACTTTTTAACTGAAAAATCAAATAACTTTCCATGATACTTGCGCCTGTGCGTTATGTTTATGATAATGTATAATTCGAATAACAAACAATGCTAATAAGGATATTCAGATACTGGAGACAGATTAGTGTGCTGGTTTATCCACACACAAAACAAAACTAAGTAACAGAGTTTAGTTAACTAGATTTAACCAGTTCATTAGCAAGTGTAAATTTTGCTCATGTCGCGTCAGCAAACGAAAAGGATGGTTTGACCTTACTAAACAATAAAAATGTTAAAAACGAGAGCGAAGAGCCCTCCATTACAAATCCACCTCTTCACCTGTGATCATCGTCACATCGAATCACATCATCACTTTTAACACTTTCATCATCTTCGCAGTTAGTTAAATAGAGTGATCCAGTCCTCATAAATCCACAAAAAAGGTTTACCATAAAAAAGCTAACCGTTCAAGTCAATTTTAATTGTCTCTTCTGATTTTTTCTTGAGTTGCGTGTTTCATTTAAATACAGTCATAATAAATAATAAAAAGTTGTCTGTTTTCTTTGTCATTTTTTGGAACAAAGACATTTTTTTTAACTGTCATTCTTTTTAATTCAATCAGTTCCAGCTTACAATATATAAACGCGTGATGCATCACGTCAGAGAAAAACTCCGACTGCATCAAATTTAATTGACACTTAACTGAATAAAGTTCAGTTGTCACCATTCTCATGTTAATTTTCTTGTAATAATGATTTACTGGGAAAATATACATACGTGACGCCTCCAGTCTTTCAAAAATATTATTACATTTCATCATTTATTCACCATCACCATCAAATTCTTGTAACAAAGAGAGAAATTGATTTTTCATGATTTTTGCTCTGCCACAAGCTGCTACATCAATGATCATTATTCCTGCTTGTATAGTTATTTTATGTGACATTTATTTATTGTGCAGGTGGAAGCTACCAGACTCTGTGCGAACTATCAAAATTTGAGGATCATCTTGCTCAAATGCCAGTACGCCGGAGATCCAGTGAGTGGAGCACAAGGAACACGATCATTGCAGTTACTCCAACTCCACTGTAACTCCCAAGTTGCTTGCTCTGGAAATTAATCAGTTACTTACATTACCTAATTGTATAATTGGGAAATAGAGAAATGGAAACAGTTACGGTGACAGTGGTGAGCGGAAGTGGGAACACCCCACAGGGTGAGACCGAAGGCACCACCAGGGAACGTAAGATTAGCCGAGTGCGAAAAATCAGCGATGCGCTGACTAACATTGTGACATTGAATCACCATCCTCATGGACATGGGCCCCTTGGAACACTCTCCAGTCAGAATTCGGTGTCTATGGCAGATCTGCTGAAGGCGGAGCAGCAGCCAGACACATTGTCCATTGGCAGCGGAAACTTAGAATACACAATCGGGGTTGGTCATCAATTGGGATTGGGAGGTGGCGTTGGTGGTGGAGGAGGCGGTGGAAAATTTGATCCCGAAGCTAACAAAGGTCACGGGGTTGATGTGGGTCACCAGTTGGGATCATCCTTAACGAATGCAGACGGCGATGGGAAAAAGTGGCCACAGGTTATTGCGTCCATTGCAGCAAACATGGGAGCATTTGCGTTTGGAGCGGTCCTCGCGTGGAGCGCGACGGGAATTCCCTCGATAGAAGATACTGGCGAAGAGGAACTGGGTCCTCTGACTTCCTCCACCAGTTCTTGGATTGGCTCCATTCCAACGGTACATAATTAAATCATTATCATAATGGCGCAACATGTTACATAAAATTTCCTTCCGGGTCTGTTACAACCAATTTTTTGCCTATTGCAGTTGGGTGCAGTCGCAGCTTGCCCCTTTGCAGGCTTTGCCCTTGACACTCTCGGGCGAAGGCGAAGTATGCTTTTTCTCACAGTGCCATTCATTGTTGGCTGGCTGCTTATCGGGTTGGCGCAGAATTATTTCATGGTGTTGTTCGGCAGATTTGTTACAGGTGTGTGCATTGTTAAACCCTCTACAATGTTCCATTCTTCCATTATTTACATAATAATCATAATTGGCCAACTCAATATGTAATGACGATGACTCCACAGAAAAATTCTAATAACGAATGAATAATGAATGAATCCGGCTTTGTACAGGTTTTTGTGGCGGCTGCTTCTCAGTTGCGGCTCCAATTTTCACAGCTGAAACGGCAGATTCGAGCATTCGTGGTGGACTCGGATCCCTCTTTGACATCCTTTTATCCACCGGAATGCTTTACATGTAAAATAAACTTTTTTATTGTGACATAACTCAAATTGTCCATTTCCTTTCTATTGGAACTCAGTAAATGGAAAATTACAGAATTTTAAAAAGGCAAAAATTGAATGAATGCATAATTATGATTTTATAGCTACGTGGTCGGTGTGTTCCTCCCCTGGAGATATCAAGCCATCGCATGCGCCGTGATCCCAGTCGCGTTTCACGTGATCATGTACTTTGTCCCAGAATCTCCACGATATCTCGTCCAGAAGGAGAAAGATCACAAGGCTGAGAAAGCGATTTATTGGCTCAAGGGAAATGTGATTCACCCTGACTTTGTCCAGAAGGAAATTTCCGATGTATGTGAAAAATTAATGGAAGACAATTTAAAAAAAATAGATGGTTACTTAATTATGTAATTGCTTAATTAAACTATAGCTTAAAACAAGCGTTGGCGAAGCGAAAATAAAGCCAGGATCGGGAAGCGTTTCCGATTCCATCGATAGGGCGCTCGTGCTGCCCACCTCGATTCTCATGGGTATCATGTTGTTCACAACGCTTTCTGGAATTGACGCTGTGATTGCGTACACCGTCCAAATTTTTGAGAGCGCTGGTTCCGAAATGGACCCCAAGATATCCACGATTATCATCGGAATTGTGACAATGGTAATACATGATTGAAATTAAAGCTGAGATAACTTTTTTTAAATTCATAAGTTGTAACCGTAAAATCTTTATTGTTTCTCGAACCAAAGTTGGCTTCAATGCCGACGGCTGCTATTGTGGATTACGCAGGTCGGCGAATCCTGCTCATGCTTTCAGAACTCGTGATGGCGTTCTCGCTTGGAGTCATGGGTCTCTATTTCTACATGATGCGCACGGAGACGGAACTTTTTGGGTCTTTGGACTACAGAGATGTGACGTGGGTTCCTCTTGCGTCACTCGTGCTCTTCATCATTGGATACAGTCTGGGATGTGGTCCACTGAGCATGATGATGATTGGCGAGCTGCTGCCTAACAGACTCAAGGGACTGACAAGTTGCATTGTTTTAATGACCAGATGGTTCTTGGCCTTCGGGGTCACGAATGTGTTTGCCCTACTCAAGGAAACAATCAATGATGACGGCACTTACTGGCTCTTTGCTTCCATTTGTTTCTCGGGCACCTTTTTCATTTACTTCTTTGTCCCGGAAACGAAGGGTAAGAGCCTCGCGGAAATTCAGTTGTACTTCACCGGACACAAGCAGAGCAACATCCAGATCGCTCAGCAGAATCAGAATCAAAGCCAAATGCAAGGAACAGAAAAGGAAAAG
The DNA here is from genome assembly GCA_021029165.1 of Cyphoderus albinus. Lineage (NCBI taxonomy): Eukaryota > Metazoa > Arthropoda > Collembola > Entomobryomorpha > Paronellidae > Cyphoderus > Cyphoderus albinus. The sequence continues at coordinate 9,349 of VYYJ01001875.1, forward strand.
AGTGGCGCCGTGGGTATCACCACCATCATCGATAATGGAAAAGGAAGTAACGGTCTCAGCAGAGGATATGATAACAAAGTGGATATCTCGGATGAAATCTAATTTTATCAACTAATTGTTGTTAGTCAACTGTTCCTTCCTGAAAAATGATTATGAATTTGAAATTTGAAATGAATGATTTACTGTAATAACTTTTAGCCAATTTTTGTAAATACATCTGATAAGCTTAATATGATTAGCGCGTTGCGTGTTATAAATGATAAAGTACTTATTATAGTTAATTTAAGTAATTTAAGCATGCTCAGGGCTTGTTGTTTTACACTATAAAAAACTAAAATGAATATGGTAAAAAAAGAATAAAATGTTGAAATGAATCGGAATGTCTTAATTGAATTTTTTATTCGATATGATTGACTAATTGGCTGTCATTAAAGCCTTATTTGTGCAATGAAGGGAAACAAAATAAAGAGACAAGCGTAGGGAAGGTGGTCGGAGGAAGAGGAGGCGCCAGCCTGATAACGAAACCAACTAATCACTGATGTGATCAGTATCTTAAGTTGACTGGTTGAATTTAACAATTACTTTGCAAGATTGAATTCATGAATGACGAATGTAGACGCACCGTGCCTGGCAGAGATTTGCACAAGTGGAGTGTTATTGCTTTTGCACTGCAATAAATGCGAGTGATCATGATTATATAATAATGATTTGCATACAACACCCTTAAAATTTGCTCTAACATTAAAAACGATTAATTTTTTATGCAGAAGGAAGTTTTTGCTTGCTTTGATTTATTCGCCGCATTACCGAGTTCATTCTCGACAAGGATTAGTTTTTATTTTTTGCACTGAAGGACTTATTTTCATCTAGCCTTTGAATGCCCAATGGAGAAAATAATCGGGATCGGGATAAACCTCTCTGGAAGAAGTGGTAAAAATTTAAAAGGTATATGAAGAGAATTCTACGACAAGATAATATGAACGTAAGGCAAGGATAACTCACCAATAATCCATTTCGTTTAAATATTGATGCTGTTCCACTTGAAATAGGTTTTCGAGTATTGAGATCAGGACCCCTGAGAAAATCACGGTTATGATGGAATCCGTAGAGTACATGAGAGTAAGACGTAACATTGCGTTCATGAAACGGATCACCCTTGCTCCAGTTCGGGGACAAAAGAGTTTCAAAAGAATTATGAACAGTGCGATGAACACACAGTTAAAAATTGTCACCACCGGGTTATCAATTTCCCCTATTCTATTGCGTTTTATCAAGGACCTATTGCGTCTTGGTCTTATCATCATTGCTGTACATTAACATGATAAGAAGTGATAACAGGACAAAAAAATATGCAAGAATCTCAAGAACGAGGCACAAGCACAACAGCAATCATAATTTTTAGTAATATAATTACAGTTGCCAGTAACTCCTCTTCTATATCTAGGAAAGGTTTACTAAGTTCGCAGGATTATTGTAGTAACCTTTGTAATTAATTGTTTCATTGATCGATATCGATAAGAATCAAAATGACATAATCTTCAAATGCATTTAATATTATTTACGAAACCATAAAACCAATCGACCAACAATATTCGCAACCAATAATTAATAAACTCGTTTGCATATTTTAAGTGTTGCACTTTCTGATATTTACTTATGATTTTTGTTGTGGTCACAAATTACAAAAGTCGCATGCGGTTGTGGAATAGTGGATTGATGTATTTAAATAGGTTATTTTTCATTTCAAAGGTTTAAGGTTGACCGATTTCTTAATCCACAAAATATAACCCTTTACTTGTCGATTAATTTTTTACTTAATTTTTCAATGTCGTTCGTATGTATAACGTAAAGCGTACAATGAAAAAGTGACCATGAACATGAAACGCGTACAAAAGACATGAAACTACGTGAGTGACAGTCCGACACGAGCATATAATCAGGACATGTTTCAGTTTGGAGTTTCGATTTCCAGTTTTGGTGAAAAATTAGCAAAACTAACGGAATTGCCATTTTTCTTGCAAATTGTTTGCATTGTTAATATGTTTACTAGTAGTTCTCGTTTGATATGTTACAGAATTTACATAAAAGACTAAAATGACAATGCTTTTCACACTTATGAATTAAAGCATAAAACATGTAATTATTTTTTCAAACGCCTCAGTGAACTTTTCGCACAAAATAGTTTAATGTTTCACACAAACAAAACATCGCATATCATAGCAGTGCAATGTGCAATGTAATGATAGGTGATAGCAATAAATTTGCAGAGTGCATCATTATTTAATTTATTTGCATTTTATGGAAACGCCACTGTATAGATAGGTAGTCTAGTATAAACAATTTTATGCATGAATGTGTCTGATGAGATAATCGTTAACCGTTGGTTAAGCGAAGTTAAGTCGCCTTTAAAAAACGGAACAATGTCATTCGCACAATATTCATTTTTCGACTAAACCTCCCCCTGTTAATTATTTCAGGCTATTTATAGATTACCGACCACAACGATTAGCAAGATTTTATTTTATTCGTTATAAAAATAATTACTGCTATACCTTTTTTTTTATTAAGTATTGACATTTTTTGCCTCCACAATAAAAGGGAAATTATATTGTGGAGTGGAGGCAAAAAATGTACGAAAGTACGAATCAATCTCATCGCGAAATGTTGCAAATTGTAATAATAGTAATAACAAAGTGAATGAATGTTAAAAGTCAGTCATGCAAAAAATAGTTTGTGCGTGCTGTGCAACTCGAACCATTCACTGATTCCTTGATCAGTTCAGTGTTATCTAGACTAGAGAGGTACTTGAATTTTTCTATCTTTCCGTAAACTAAAACAAAGCTTTAGCACTGAATTATGAAGCGTAAAGATCTGTTGTACTATAGACAGACAGAGGCGTCGTCGTTAAAAGCCACCTGCCTCCATGCAACTTGACTCCATTCGTCTGTCAAGTCTTTTCTGAGACACTTCTCTTTTCTCTTGTTCTCTTCCATTTGCATCCCCTCCTCAAATAACCATGTACAAGTTTGCCGTAAGTCTTTTTAAAGTCCACTTTTGATATATGTACACATTTTAAAATCTCAATAAAAAATATTTAATAAACGTTTGGGAAGGTTCTCGTTGCTCTCGCTGTCTGCGTCGCTGCTGCTGAAGCTGGCCTTTATGGTTTCGATAATGGACTCGGGTAACTCGATTTTTCTAAAGTAGTAGCAATTTTTTTAGAAAGCCTGATAAATTATTCTTAAACTAAACATCAGTAATGATTGTTTTTAATTAATTAGTACAACTCATGAGACTCAGATTAATTTTAAATCTATAGGTACGGGGCTTATAGCTTATATAACGGTGGCGTTACATATGGAGTTGGAAGTTTTGGCGGACATGGCCATCATGGACATGGTATTTAACTAATTTAACTAATTAACTTTTCATTTAAATGGTTTTCTTTCAACCACATACTCTCGTTACAGGTGGATACCGTGGCGCCTACCCGTACGGAGGATTTCTTCCTTACGGATTTCTTGGCTAAGGCTAAACTGACCAATTATTATTGATCCGTCTTAAATTATTATTTTTATTTCTAAATGTTAAAATGTTACTTGATGTTTGTTATCAATCACGCAGAAAATTATCAATCTTAAAAATTTGCATAAAATAAAGTTCACAAGTCAGCCATGTAAAAATTCGTTTTGCTTTGTTATATAGAGAAATAATTTTTATTGGCTTTTATTTAATTATTATTACAAATTGAATGCCATTCTTCTTAATAATAATCAGTGCAATTGGTAATTTAAGACAAATAACTTAATTATTGACAAAATGAGCAGTTAAGTATAAATAACTTTACTTGAGAAGTGGCATCACATTGTGCATCCAATTCTCATGCCATCTTAATCTCTGGAAGCTTTTCAACTCCTCTCGAAACTTTTCATGATTTTTATTAGGCTTCTTGGAAAATTCGCAAAACCACTCCTGAATTTGCGTGGCCAACTGCTCCGAGTCTTTAAATGTCAGACCGTTGACGTTGTTCTGAACGAGTTCGGAAATGCAGTTAAAGTGCACAGCAAAAACGGGCAAACCACATCCGTACATGTCCACAACTTTCATTGGAAGGTCCAAGCCGCTGGACGAGGTGTGCAGTGATATTCCCAGGTCCGCACATCCCAAGAGCTTCGGATAATCTTCGTGCTTCAACCAGGGCAAATAAATACTGACGTGTTGCAAATTGAGTTGTTCAATTTTTTTCCTGTAGAACTCCTTCATAGGCCCCTTTCCAGTGATGAAGACAACGAGTTCCGGATATTTTTCCGTATTAATGGACTTCACTCTATCATAGGATTCCAAAGCTGCCAAGAGAATTCCAAAGTCTTCGTCTTCCGTCCAACTCGTGCCGCTCACCAAAATTCCACATTTTCTGTTCGGAATTAGTTTATTTTTCAAATCTGGGTAATACTCCGTGCAAAGCACTTCCAGAAATTCTCGTTGTTCTTCCCTCGACAAAGTCTGGAATTTTTCTGGAGGTCGATCGTAAAGGGTAACAGGTGAAACGCCCAGTCTTTTATGGAGATCATCTTTCATCGCACGAGTGACGCAGAGATGGTGATCGGCCTTTTTCCCGAAGTAGTTTTCGAACCAGGTGGCAAATCTCACGACGGGATTCTTTTCGCTCAGAACGAGTGACATCAAGGAAAAGCCGTAGTTGTGCCAGTCGATGATGAAATCACAGGCTAAAATTTTCGAGTAAATCCAGCACAGAGCCAGGGATGGAATCGCTGGAGGATTTTGTACAAGAATGAATTCTGGACAGAACTGGTGTCCGAACACCATCCACAGGAAGGCAAATGTGAGCATCACCGATAACCAAGCCATCTTCAGTGGATACGCCAACAGTCTTGGAACCTTCTGCAGAACCTGGGGTGCCTCACGCATTGGAATCGTTGATATTGATGGATTCGCTTGAATCCGAGAGGGAATCCCTCCAGAGCCTACGTAGCCAATGATTGTGACCAGAAAACCCTCCTTCGCAAATGACTCCGCGTGGTAATTCATTCTTGGACTGTGGCCAATGTCGCCCAGCACCACGATGCACACCGTTCGAGTGTAGTCTCTCTTTGGAATCGATCTTCTTGGAATGTTGTCTGCTTCTTGTATTACTTTGGTGTCTCCTCCATTCTCTTCTACAACCGTGGACTTGGAACTGGAGGGAACATCAGACACATCAGTTGATTTACTACAATCACCTCCATTTTCTTCCACAACCGTGGATTTTGAGCTTGAGGGAACATCGGGTAATTTACTCCAATCGCCTCCATTTTCTTCCGTGGATTTGGAGCTGGAAGGAACATCAGCTGATTTACTCCAATCACCTCCATTTTCTTCCACGACTGTGGGTTTGGAGCTGGAGGGAACATCAGCTGATTTACTCAAATCACATCCATCCCCCTCCCCTCCATCACCACCACCATACGTTTTCGCATTTTTCCTCTTCTTCTTTTGACTTTTTGACGGCTAAAAATGTAACAATTAAAATTGATAATTAATTATTATTACTTAGGTAAGTTAAACCATTCATCTGTCAATATTTAAATTATATTTCTTTACCATCACAAACCGGCAAGCTCCTTCAAGAAGCAAACGAAGACTCCAGGGTTTAATCACTAACTTCAACTAATAGCCTCTTTGATTAATTGTCAAGTTAATTCTGAAATGTCAGTTGAAAAACATATGGGCCTGGAACAGCGAGTGAATTTCACAGTGAGTGTGAATGAACAGAGGGGCCGACCGGAACTAAAAGCTGCTGCCGGGACTTCTGCTACCTGCTACAAGTTTTGCTCAAGTCAAGTAGGTACGTCACGTACACACACACACTTACGATGCATAGATCAGATGTGGTCAGCTTTTCATTAGCTGTCTTATCATTTTAATTGTTTGGAAATCAATCAATGACTTTGGACTTTGTAAAAAGACATCTCATGAGACAACTGAAATGGATCTTAGCCAAGACAGAATCCCGGGACTCGCCTGTGTTAACTGCAACATTTCTTTGGAGGAGGTTTCCAATTCTACTAAAGCGACAAAAATCTGCGCCACGTTTGGAAGTGTAGCTAAAAAGACGGTGGTCAACGTGTTTGAAGCTATATCTTTGATACTGAACACGCCAATTGACAGCTCAGAGACAGAGGAAGAGGAAGGAATCGCTTGTAGAGAGTGTGGAAAGTTACTGGAACTTGCGTACAATTCGTACAGGGAGTTTCTGTCCGTTTCGAAACCTGGAAGCACTGTGTTCGCCTTGTTGGAAGAAACCGGAAGAGATGCTTTAACATCGCAGTATAGAAGAAGAACAATAAAAACCAACAACGACAATGAGGCTGGAGGAAATGCAAGGTCAAGGTCAGTGTCACGGAGAAAGGGAAGTAGTTCGCAAGCAAAAGAATTTGTAGTGGAAGCGTCTGCTGACCTTTCCAGAAAGAAGAGTAAAAGAAAAAACTTGGGGCTGGAGCTACCTTGCGTGACCGCGAATCGTAGTAAACACGATGATGACCAAGACCTTGGCGATGACCTATCAAAGAGCAGACTTCCAAGAGCAAGACGGTCTTCCAGGCTGGAATCAATATCAATCGAGTTTGGAGCAGAGGAGTTTCCAGAGGATGAATTCAGAGACGGTTTGGACATTCAGGAAGATACAGGCGACGGTGCTACTTTATCACCAAATTCAGACAAATTTAACTGCAGACTCTGTGAGGACGTGAGGTTCAACAAATATGAAGACTTGAAGGAACACTACACCCGGCTTCATCCACTGTTAAGTGTTTGGTCACAGAAGGAAAAGGAAGAAGGGTCACAGACACAAAGAGGTGATACAAAGTTGCTTTTTAAATGTGAAGTGTGCGAGAAAAGGTTTCCACGCCATGATCACATGACCCTTCACCTACGAACCCATACGGGCGAAAAACCGTACGAATGTACATTGTGCAGTAAAACGTTCAGCGACCCCAGAGGTTTGACGTATCATGAGGTCACTCACAGCAATGGTACTTTACTCTAGATATGAACTTCATCAATGCTTAATGTTCGTTACATAATTGTCATATTTAAAATGCATTTTCTCTGGATTCCCTTCCTAGATCGACCGTACTGCTGCACCTTATGTGGCCTGACATTTAAACGACTCCACCATCTCAACGACCACGAGAAAAATCACAGGGACACCTCGCGACCTTTTAAGTGCTCCACTTGTGGGAAAAGCTTTAAATGCAAGAAGCATTTAAAGAGCCACTCGGTAATTCATGAAGACGCGAAGGAACATCGGTGCGAAGTGTGCAGAAAAGCTTTTAATCGGAAGGATAACCTGAGACAACATGTAAAAAACGTCCATGCAAAGAAATCTCTGGAACTCTCGCAAAGCAATAAAACGAGCTATTTGGTTCTTGTTAACAGTTGATTTAATTAACAATTAGCAAAAACAAATGTACATTTTTTAAAGTAAAAATTAAAAGGATGCCTATTTTTCATACATTTTATGCATACAAAGTTTTGTTCATTCACTCATTAATGAGCACAAGCGAAAAGCATGAGACACAATGGATGCATTGAGTAAAAGATTTCTTGTGGCAATGCTGCATCCTCATGGAACACATTCACAGTATCACTGCAGACTGCACTAGTATCACATCAGCAGAAGACCACACACATGTGGAAAATCTAAAGATAAATCTGCGTGTTTAATCACTAGTTAATTAAATCATTTTATACGTAAATGACTATCGGTGACATGGTCCCTGTCGGAGGTGGCACTGGAGGTCACCGAGAGGGTGAAGAGGAGGACGAAAAGCCACGCACACTGTTCGTCGGCAATGTTCCCCGAGAGGTGCACAAACGGGAGATTGAGGAGATCTTTGGGGATGTGGGTCCCTTGAAGAGGTGTTACATTCAGTACCCACGATTTGGAAATGGTTCGTTACAAATAATTCATTTTAAATATAAATATGCTATATGTTAAGAAGGCCAAGGAAAGTTTACTTGATTTAGTTGATTTTGATTTAACGGATTTGCGTTTTATTTTCAGAGAAGAAAATGCAGAGTGAGGAAACAACAGTAGCTTACGTGACCTTTGCCCTTTCCCAGGACGCTACTACAGCACTGGAAACTTTGAACAATACGAAAATTGGAAATAACCGGATTAACATCAAATTTGCGAAAACACGAAGTGAGCAGAACAGATCGGGTTTTGGTGATGCTAGGTCGAGAGGTCAACCTGCGCACAGGTCAACGAACTATGAACCGATTGCTGGAGCGCCTCCTCCAGCACCCAAACAACCAAGGCCAAAACCAATTAAAAAGAAGTCGCGATTAATCGTTCGCAACCTCTCCTTTAAAGTAAGTACACATACTGATTTTTAAATGATTTCATTTTCATGTAATTAGAATTATCCTATTAATCTATAATTTATAGGTGACAGAAGAAAAAATGCGCGAGTACTTCCAGCAAATGGGAGACGTGAAGGAAGTGAATATTTTGAAGAAGGCGAATGGAAAACTCGTAGGCTGTGCGTTCATCCAGTATCAAAATATTTTCCAGGCTGCAAAAGCACTTAAAGAGTTGAATTTGAAGCCATTTCTTGGAAGGCCAATTGCCATCGATTGGGCTTTACCCAAACAAAAGTTTCAGGAGGGTGACGAGAAAACTGATGCCCAGCTGTCCGCAGACGACACAATTGAAATCAAGGACGAGCCGGAATCTGAGAAGGAGGACGATGGAAACGCCGAGGATCACTTGGAGCACCTCAAAGAAGAACCTCTGGACGAGATTAAGGAGGAATCGATGGACATTGACGAAATTAAGGAGGAATCTGAAACGAAACCAGCCAAGCGGAAGTTTAAATCTGAAAGTGACAGCGATGAGGATGATGACGACGACAATTTCAAGAATTCCCGTCGAAAACGACCAAAACAGGAGTTAAATGATGTCGAGGAAGGGAAAACGATTTTTCTACGCAATTTATCTTTTGACGTGAAGGAGGAGGAGCTGAAGAAATTCTTTGAAAAGTATGGGCAGATTAACTACGCCCTTCTCTGCAAGGACAGCCTAACGGAGCACCCGAAGGGTACTGCTTTTATCAAGTTTTATCGGAAGGCAGCAGCGGATGAAGCCATCGAAGAGTTTCAGGAGGACCCTGGACACTTTACCCTGAGTGGGAGAAAGTTCAATGTGTCATTAGCGATTTCTCGGGACAAGGCAGGACACAAAATACCAGAGTATAATCAAAATGACAGAAAAGATAAAAAAGGGGACACAAAAGTGAAGGGAGAAAATAAACCGAAGGCGGACAGCAGAAATTTGTATCTTGTGAGAGAAGGATGTAAGTTTTAAATGTTCGGTTAAATTCAGTGTTAAAGGAAAAGTGACACTGCTGTGACATTTTAATGATTTTCGTTTTTTTCGCAGTCATTCGTCCCGGAAGTGGAGCAGCTGCCGATCTCTCCGCGTCAGATATGCAGAAACGGGCTTCTCTCAATCGAGTCAAGAAACAAATGCTAAAAAATCTGAACATTTTAATTTCACCAACCCGACTCTGTGTCCATAATCTGCCCCTTACATTTTCCGATAAACAGCTACGAAAATTATTTTCGAAGCATGCGTCTCCTGGAGCGAAAATTACAGAGGTAAGAAACAAACGAAATGGTGAATAATTAAACCGCGACACTGGAAACTTTATAATTGTGTTCTTTGTGTTTTTTAGGCTAGAATTATGCGTGATATGAAGGATATTGGACTAGATGGGAAGGGGAAATCCAAGGGCTATGGATTTGTTAACTTCAAGGAGCACGAACACGCACTTGCCGCTCTCCGAACGGTTAACAATAATCCTTCAATTTTCAAATCCAACAGCCGTCCCATTGTGGAATTTTCGTTGGAAAATCGTTTGGCGTTGAAGGCGAAAGAAAGGAGGACGCTGAAGAGTCAAGAGAAGAATCCGAATAAAGGTGGAAATAAGAAGAAAAATCAAGCTTCGAGCAATGATGCCATTGATGAAGAAGTTGATGATGACGAAGAGAAGGCGGATGCGACAACACCATCGAAAAAAGGAAAGAAGTCGAAAAGAAACAAAAATCGAAATGAAAAGGCGATTAAACCGGAAGCAAAAGAAGATACTACCGAAGAAGCTCCCAAATTTGCGGGATTAGCAGCGAAAAAAGGTGTGCAGAACGTGCCGAGTTTCAAACCAAAGGGGAAAATCACTCGTAACAGTTTAAAGCAGAAGAAGTCGAAGAAAACGAAAAAGATGCAGGAACGAAGAATGAGAGAGCCAAAGACGCATTCGAAACGTCCCCTGGAGAAAATGGACAAGACAGAGAAAATCATTTCTAAATATAAACAAAAGCTGAATTCTGGTGATAAAAGTGATAAGAAGAAAAAGAAATGGTTTGAGTAGTTAGTTATTAAATTAAAAATTATAACATTGACAGTGGTTATTAAAATTAGAAGACTATAATAAACGATTTTTCGCTTGTTAAGTTTAAATATTTTATATATGAAATTGAAAATGCAAAATAAAAATTTATGAATAGAAAACGTTTATTTCTTAGTGCATTGTATTTATTTACAACCAAGATTATTTTTATTTAAATATTTAATCACGTTTGACCAATGTAATGACCAGATAAGCTCTTCATTTATAAATGCGCACAAGAATTTACTTTTGATGTGAGTGAGTTACCATTTTAGTGGTTCGTCGTTCGTCCAACGTTTATCGTACAGCATATCATAAATGTACAAAAATGATTTTTTTTAAACGTAAATCAAATAATTGAACCTACGTAATGTAGGCTACATTCAATTTCAGTGACGTGTTTTCAAACTTTCAATACGAGAAATGTCAAAGTGCGCATATTATTTTGTAAACAAAACATTTTATCACAGATTAAGAATTAATTCTATTTTAATTAATAATTAACAATAACAAATTGAAATAATTTTGGAAGCTTCTAGTATTTTGCTGATATCATGTTGAATTATTCAACATACTCCATTCCATAATGACAGTGAATGAGTCGTTGCAATTGCAATTGCAAGATAACCGACAATGCGTCATGAAAATTACTTTTCCGAAAAGTTTCTCAGTGTAGAAATAGAAATACATTTTAATTTAATTAAGATCTGGCATCTACTCTACTAATGGTGTATCTGGTATCTAGAGATGAAAATTTTTAAACGCTTTTATAAGGAAGAGAACGCCTAGTTCAGCAGACTACACAATTAAACTGTCATAGACTCCTAACCTATCCTAATTCTTTATTACATCAATCAATCAATAACTATTGTACTTTTTGTAATAAAATATTTTTTTTTTCATTTCTGAGTTCATTTGACTTCATCATCTTCAATCATTTTTGGCCTACTCTAATGTACATATATAAAAATTTAGATAATTAATTATTCATTAGCAGCTTTTTCTTTATGCAGCTGCTGAGTACTGAGACGATCCATTTTTTCATTATTACGAAACTAATTTAAGTAAACTGATGAATATTATAATCAATGATGCTGCTGGTAGAATTGTAAGCTCTGACGACGAGCACTGCGTTAATCAATTAGCATTACAGTAATCAGTTCAATGCTTTGTTTAATCACTCAGACACAATTTTAACCAATTGTTAACTAATTCATTACCTTTTCACTACACTATTACTAAAATGTTTTACGTTGCACTAGAGGCAAAAACGGAATTTTGCAACAATTAAAGTCAATTGCTCCATTTCTTCTTTGAGATTTTGTCATTGTCATTTTATATTTTTTTTAAAACGATGGAAGATATGAATTTTCAGTCACGCTGCTCGTGGCTCGTGGTGGCGTCAGGTCGAACTTACACGGAGTCTCTTGACAAGAGAGCGTTTGCATTTGCTGTTGCAAGCGCCCTTTTCGATCTGCTCTCCTCATTCTCGGTCAGAAGTTGTTGCTGAATAAAGGACTTGGTGGTAACGAGAGCGCTCGTCGTTTCCTGGATATGAAGGGCGACGTCACGGTTGTAACCTTCGAACATTTGAAATATTTTCAGTGCTTCCTGCAGTGTCTTCACACACTGCATCAATTCTTGGATGTATTCCTTCCGCTTCGTCAGTCTCAGATTAAACCGCTTCGCTGACGAGGCAAGAGCGATGTGGTAGCGGTTGAAGAGAAGGCAGCCTGTGAATGAGTACAGAATAAAAAATTGTAATAATAAAAAGGTTAAATTAAATTAGTCTTTCTTAAGAATGTTTGTGCACCTCTCTCATAGCAGATTCCAGGTCTTATGATATTCAGATGGTTCTCAATGGCATCACAGCATCTACTAAGAAGTCTATATTCTTCCAAGGTATTTTCTGGATACCTTGGCTCAGGTCCCGACAGTCTCGTCGCGGCAAGACTTGTCCTCAGCTGGGTCTCGATGAAGCTCCACGCCTGGAGAATAATACTGTGGCATGGATTCAAATCCTGCTCCCTCCTGGAAATGAACTGCTGAAGAGCAGGAACGACGTACTGCCTCGGTTGATTGAGAATTGACGCCAGCTCTTTTCTGCATTCGTCCGTGATACTTGCCACCATACTGTAAGAGAACTCCTCGTGACAACGACTGCACTCCCACACCGAGTTACTCCACTTATAGGGCGTCTCTGGATAAATCAGACCGTCCCTGCAGCGTGGACACTTGATGTCTGCCGATGTGTCGTTAATTGAACATGGAACCCTGCAACGCTTGCAATTGCAGTTATCAATGCTGAGCACGTTTCGAAGCAGCATCCTCCTCAGGGGGTAGTAGAGGAAAGGCGTGGGACTGAAGTCTATTGTTATCAGTTCCTTCTTGCAAATTGGAATCGCGGCTTTTGTAATTAAGGTGCAACGATTAGCGCGTCCGTCAGGACTCTCCTCCAGGTAATGGAAAGTGTTAGGAATGCAGTCGTGGCCGAATAGTATTTGGGTTGTGAAGAGAAGTTTATACCTTTTCAAAGTGAATCATATTAAATAATTATGTACCTGAACTAAATGAAATTCAATTATTGCTTTTTATGTGTTTTAAATTATAAACATACGATGACTTAAGGGACGGTCTAAAAGACAAGGCAGTGATAATAGCGTGCACGTTCCTGAAAGAATAAAATGATGCTTAAAACCGATAATCTTTGACATTTTAAGCTTATTGTTAGTGAATAATAAATTAACAAAAACTTACCCAATGAGATCATCATTATATCCACTCATTTTGGCACTGAAAGGAACCAGTTTCCGGTAGTGGGCAATAAATTTCTGGTACTTTGACGAATTTTTGTAGGACTCCACCCTCAAATTTTGTCTCATTTGAAGAAAACGTTCCCACATTGAGTTCTCCACACTTCCAAGCTGAAGTGCTCTCACTATCTCAACGTCCATGTACATGCTATGATAGCATCCATTTGGATCTGGGGTCTGAAAGTAATCAAATGAAACAGAAAGTTACAAAAAATAAAAACCGACAGATAAAATAGTTGTCAATTAGCTAACTAAAACTTACCCATCCTCCCATGGCTGAAATGGCTTGGCACTCCGCAGCTTGATGAAAGGGATCCATCTGGCATTTCTGCATTTGGAAAGAATTAGAGGTGCATCGTGAATGTGAACAAAGATTCGTTGAAAGTGAAGCTGAAAGCAATGGATTAATTACTTACATATCCGCACAACGGTAATTTACATCTGTTACAGATGTACCTAAGCGAGCCGATAAAATCCACGCAACGGAGGCATCCGAAGCAGGCGGGTCTGTCTGCGTTACAACTCGCCGTCATTTGTTCACCGGTGCCGGAAGTCGCCTCGTTTTTCTGCAGCCTTTCTTTAATACATGGCAGAAGCATCACATTTAAAAAGTCGTTGTCCGAATCAGCCAAAGGCAAGACGACGAGAGGCTTATCTGAGAAAATGGTTTGTCCTGCTGGAATATTTCTGGAAGCAACTGCGACGGATACATCGTCCCCAAAGCGGGACTCCATTCGGTACGGAATGCACTCGTTCTTGTGCTTCTTCCAGTCCAATCTCTGATGGTCCTCACCGCAGTAAAAGGAGGTTTTACACTGACTACATTTCTTTGTTGCAGGTTTTGAACAGTCTTTGATTTCGCAGGGGTTGTTGACGCCATCCCAAATAGAGGTGCATGTCGCAAGGGCTGGATAATTCCGACCTGTCGTTGTGGTCGTCGTGCTGCTTGCAGTCGTGGACAAGCTGCTCGCGTTGTTCTCCGACTCCGAGGAAGCCACTGAGCTGGAAGCCTGTTGCTTGGAAGTTGGATAACCATAATCGATGTGATGTGAAAGTGACCAGCTGCCCACACGCTCCTCTTCGTCATCCTCCTCGTCCTCCTGGTCCAGTCCTAAAGTCGATGTTTCGTCGGAAGGAACGGAGGCACTTCCAGGACCACCCCCACTCGCTGCTAGATCGTCGTCGGCGTCGTAGTCGTAATTGTAGTCATCGTAGCACGACGTCGTGGAGTAGTGGGCGCCTTCCTGGTCAACCTTTCAAGGAGAAAAAAAAATTTAATTAGCAACTTAACCATTCATGCCGAAAAATTGGTTAGAAATTGTTTACTGCTTACCAGCACAATGTTGTTCCCCTCGTAGCGGAAGGCGGAGCTTCGAATGCGCTCCAGCTGCGCCAGGCTCGTGGCATCTCGTGAATTTAGCCCAGACTTAAGATGACTTTGGAACGTGCTACCGTTTCCGTTCCCATTCACACTAACGCCCACGCCCCCCACCAACACGTCTAGCTCGCGCCCATCTTCTGAGTCGTAGGACGTATTCTGATTTGAGGTCGAGATATTTTTAATTGGCTTGCTCTTTTTTCTTTTATTTTTCTTTAGATTTGCGGAAGAGGTGTCTTCTTCACAATCTGCTTCCTTGTCCGCTCGGGGCAGCTTATTAGCGTTGCCGTCAATTTTACGGACGCTGGAGGGAACGGGAGGGGGAATCCTCTCGTAAGCCGGACCACTCAGATTTAACACCTTCACAAACTTTGGTGCGAGGAAGTCATCGACGATTCCAGGTATTCCGGCTAATGAGGGAGTTGTTGGAGTCGGAGTATTGTTATTGAAATTGGAAGACTTGGAGGTGGAAGAGGGGTGGGAATCGGTGATAAACCCAGAAGTTGACGATGACGATGAGAGCGAGGGGACTTTGCCGTTCTTAACTATCGATGAGGCTGATGATGAAGTGGATAGGTGATTTGAGGCAACTGATCCTCCTGATTCGCACTCCTCTTTGTCGTTCGATTCACTCGGAGCACTTGTGGTCACCTTATTTCTTGATTTTGTCTTTTTGGTCATGACTTCATGTGCACTAGTGCACTTTTCACAATTATAGCTTCTCAACTAAATAAATATAGCAGTTTCGTGGAGAAAGCAAAATCAAAATCGGATTTAACACACCAACACACTTTTCTATTGCACAATTTTAGATGACAGCTTAGGTTAGTTTAGTCACTGGCAGTGCTGGAGCTGAAATTTTAAGAAGACAAAAGATCTGTCAATATGTCAATAAAGATAGGTAAGAAAACAATTAATATTTAATATCGCATTTAAAAAGTTTGAGAGTTTGAGTTTAAATAAAACCTTGGATTTTTAAATCAAACAACAAACCTGGTGTCAATGTTTGTTTAATGGTCCCGGTTCGGCTTGTTGCAAATTGAATGGCTTGTGGTTTGGTGGTAAGCAGACCGAAATAAAATTCACCTTTTGTTGTCTACCTGTGACCTGTGAAAACCATTTAAATCGGCGAGTTAAAGTAAATAAATAACCTGGTGCCAATGCTTGTTTAATGGTCCCGGTTCGGCTTGTTGCAAATTGAATGGCTTGTGGTTTGGTGGTAAGCAGACCGAAATAAAATTCACCTTTTGTTGTCTACCTGTGACCTGTGAAAACATTTAAATCAGCGAGTTAAAGTAAATAAATAAATAATAAAAAACTGTGAACAGCGTATGCACACAAATTGTTAAAAACTTGATTGAAAGTGAAACTTACACTATTTAGGCTCCAAACCTAACAATTTAATTGCACTTTTCTCGTGAACCTTTAACAACGTCTAAATTAAAGTCGCTTTAAATCTGACCTTTTAACTTTAATACAGCTCTGATCGGCATTTAACATGAAAAACTAAAGAAATAGGCTCGGTTATTTTATATACTTATCCGGAAAAGTGGAAAACGGTGTTTTTGATTCATGGAAGGACTGGATCGTTAACGCTAAGGGCCGGGCTCGGATAAGAAGGAGCTCATTCTTTAAAGTATTTCTCTATTTATTTATTATTTTAACCTTTTCCTTTATGTTCACTGTCTTGTGTTGAGATTTGCTCCACGCAAAAATAGGGATTGAATGAAATGTTAGGAAATGAAGAGATACTCTTACCTTACCTACCTACCTACCACATTTACATTTACATATAATGCAATTGACTGTGAATGTCTATATTTTCCCTTTACTAGAGACTATTACATTTTTTCTTATTACTCAGTTACTCGTTTCGTTACTCAGTTCTGTATACAACGAAATTCTGTAATAAACTCACGTTCACATTCAGTCACACCGAAATCCATACCTGTTGTAAAGGAAAGTATAAAAAGTTACATTCGAATACC
>VYYJ01001876.1:0-25975 GCA_021029165.1 Cyphoderus albinus
ATAAGGTTAAAATAAAATGATAATTGGCTTTTGTACACTTAGGCCGTTGACGGTGATGGCCCCGAGCCCACCCCCATGAAAATTCTCCAAGGACAAAATTCTCCTGATAACCCAATCATGCTTCTTCGGCGCATGATTCACTATTTTTATCTTCATTTTGAAACTTGATGAAACACAGTTTCAATTAATCATAATCAGAAAAAATTGGGTTTCGCCAAATTAAATATTTGGAAATCTTTAAAAAAATTAATATTGAAAAAGAAAATGGCGACGGGAAAAGAGACGCGACGCCATGTTCAAAGTTGGGCAATGTAGTGATAAACTCTTCTTCTCCTTCAACTCTCAACTCTGACTACAACTCAATCTTCTCGGACTGAGCTGAGGAGGAGGTCCAGGTAGATTTCTTGTCCTCTTTATGCATATGTAGTAAACGTTTTGCAATTGCAACAAGGATGGTCATTGCGAATCTCTCATAAGAAAAGGCTGAATGACAAAGATATTGACATCCCTCTTTCATCAGCCCTTGTTCTAGTAGTAGTGGAAGCAAGGAACGAATTTCTGATGATGGCTTGTCTTATTATATGCTTGTAAGCGTTGATGAGTGAGCGTTTTGTCTTCCCTGCAAGAACTTGGAAGTTTGCAACTAACGAAGTTTGCAAAAATTGCCCTATGTCGAGTGTAAAGTAAGCAGTATAAAGCTCTGACTTTGTGGTCCCCCTTGCTTCACCAGTATACACATACAACTGTACATATGTGAATTGCATAATGCTTAACAGATTTCATTAGTATAAGTGGAAGTAACTAGAATCGGTATTAAATTAAAATGTACGGACCACGGGGAAGAAGACTGATTTGAGAAGAGAAGCAAAGTACAAGCAGGAATTGAAGGGCAATAAAACTAGTAAAAGAAGGTTTAACTAAGGAGTGTCTAAAAATTTTCCTGTTGAATCCCATTACCCGTTATTACAACCCTCTCCCACTCCTCTTACCACCTCCAATACCATCGGTCGACACATAATTAACACAATAAAAAATCCCCCGTCGCATTTATCTTAACGAAGAAGTTCGGGGGTCTACAGCTTCTTAGCCTCAGTTTAATGTTAATATGCAGTACAATCGAAATACTTGTAAGCCAGTTATAATATAATACAGTTAAAGTCTGGAAATCAAATATAGGAAGAAGGCTCGAAGTGTCATGGACCAATGAATGAGTCATTGGTCGAACAACAAAGAAAGAAAACAAAGACACATGTAAAAACACTATGCAAACAAAAACACAAACAATGCCACGTTTTAGCGTGCAAACAAACTACAGAATTCTTCGGTCAATTCAACAAGAAGTCTTATAACAATTTGTTTTAAGTAACATTTGGAAATGAAATTGTTATTATTACACTGCAAGGAGCAACAGTAAAAGTTCAGTAAAATGAGCTAAAAAAATTAACAAATTTATGTCGTTTTTTAAAGATATGGATCTATAAATGTACGGTTAATTCTAAATTCGGAACGATTCCCTAAACCCCGCTCACTTTATTGCGTATTGCGCACTATATGTAAGTGTAGAGAATGTTATTTGAAAGCAAAGTGTATTATTATAAAGCGAGACTAGATAATAAAAATTTGGTAAGCACAAACCGAAATATTGTCGTCGATGAAGATGGGAACTCGGCGATGTTTCAGTCCTCGATACGCACTTTCACCTTCTCTAAAAACATCCGTAAGACGGGCCATTTCTGGCGGCACGTTATCTTCGCGCGCCAAACTAAGCGGAGTTAACGACGGGTTTGTAGAAGAAATGAAATGTTCGTTTTAGAAGCCTTTCTTTTTGTTCGATTGAAGGTTTAAAAAGAGTTCTCTTCCGGTTGAATAAAAGCTGTTTTCACTTGCGCGTCAAGAAAATCATTTTTCTATGCGATATGATTATGCTTTTCTCTGCTACTTTTGAACCGCGGCGCTGTTACAACACCAACTTACACGACTGAAAAACCTTTTCTGGTTCAATTAAACGAAACGAATTACGTGTCTTCCGCAGAAGCACAAACGTTTCAATTTAGTAATGCTACAGAACAACTAACTGACAAAGGAACTCCTGCGGTATCCTGTCTGTACAGATTTTAATACACAATCAATATACAACAATTAACTAGTCCAGCCAGTGCTAAGTTCTGTGAGCTATTCAGGTCACGTAATGGATGATCTGTTGGAGGTTATAGGTAGGGGATCTATTCATGAGTGCGCAATCCTTGGAAGTCGAACTTGACAGCAAATGAGACCTATTTTTCTGGATTACAAATTACAAAGGTAAAGTCATCAAATTATTCTTGCAACTACAAGAAAGCTTTGTAATATTTGTGCACGCCTATGTAAAAATAGAATTTAATCTAGAAAGGAAGAAAGGCAAAATTGTTTACCATACTTTGTATAAAATAACTTCGTGTCACGACTCACGGCTATTAATTAATTAATCAGTCTATTTTTCGAATCTCAATTTCGGAAGCAGAAATAAGTAGTTTTCAAGAGGTATTTTTACGTAAAAGTGGAAACAACAAAAATAGTTTGGATGACAAAATAAAGCTAAACTTGTAAGGGCTTTAGATAAACGAGCACTGTTTTATGCCTGCACGACAAGAAATATTTGTCAGTCAATAGAATGCCGAACGTTAGCGGGCAGTAACCTCTGATTAAAGATCAACTACAAACTTTTAAGTTAACATCTGAAAAATCTCACTTTACTCAACTAAAACTTTACAATCGCCTAAAAAATTCTCTAACTTGTTCACATTCCAAAGTGTCACACAATATTAACTTTGCTCATTTAAAAGATAAGTTAATACGTTTCAGTGTGAAAATGGCATCGAAGTTATTCTATATTTTGCCCACTTTTAATTTAAGGCCGTGCACAGCCATAAAATACGTGATGTTATTGACGTACCGTGGTCGTCTTTTGTAATTCTTAATATCGTGTTAATAGTTACTCTCTTCTTAAACTACCCAGTAAAAATTGTGCATACATTACCTTGCTTGTACATGTAAAATGATTAACTTGAGGCTTTAAGAAGTGGTGTTTTGTGAAATAACTTTTTTGTTATTACTCCGTTTTTTAGTATAAATGGGATGGAGCTCAGAGTTTCTTTTACCACTTATTCCATGCTCAACTCGCAAAAGAAAGTGTAGTTTCCGTTATGAATAATGACGATTGTTCGCCATACACACGCACTTACATACACTTATTATATACACTCGCATCAGTAATTGTTAGTTTTAATATCGTTTGTCAATGGAAAATACTCTGTAGAAGAGCAGGGCAGACGAGACAGAACAAGATTTTTTGGCGATGAACGACGACGACGACAACGACGATCGACGAACTTTACTATTATTAAATTTGAACATTCATCAGCATTATAGTTCGCTCTTCCTTATCCTCTAAAACTTGAACATACTTGAACATGTACGTACACGAATGTAAAATGTCCGTAAATATAACTATTGTTACATAGACAAATACATCACATCATTCTAATTCTAATCCTCCTAAGAGCCTACAAACAAGAATGCACAAGTAAAATTCCCTGATATTATTATTATCATTGACAACTGAAACCAGTATTCTCTATGATAAAAGCAAGAACTACTTATGTAAACTTTCCATACATAACATAAAGGAGTCCAAAAGATATTTATCCTTACAATGCACTGAACTTGGCTTACATGCTTTCCTTACGTTTTAAAACTTTGATATGATGCACTGGGCCGCTTTCCCCATGCATTCAGAATTCATAGTGGATAAATAAATGAAAACGAATCAAATTGTCTGTTAAATGCAAACTCTAACTCTACAATATTGAAACATTCGTCCTCCGCTTTTGTCCTTTCAAAATTGTGCGCAAACTTCACGAACAATGAGCGAAACAAAGGAACACTACTTGCGTTATGATAATTATAGTAAATAATATAATATGCGTAACGTATAATATAATGAATATAATATTATACTATATAATGATAATAATAATGCTATAATGCTTTATAAAGCTATACATATAAATTATAATAATAATAAATAATATGCGACATAAAATAAGCAATTCAATGACTTGGATCACATAGCACATAACATGGTCATTGATGACATATGACATGATGACATAGTCATTGCTATAATTCAAATTTTAAAAACGTATATTAATATGATGTTTAATTTTGTGTCATTGTTTTTTATAAAGAAACAAACATATATAAACATATTCATGTTATATACATGGTTATATGTATATTACTAGACATACATGTTTATATGTTATGTTATACTATATATATATATGTTTAGCAAAATTCTTTGACTAATCGTAAGCCTTTAAATTGTATTTAGGTATCATACATAATATAATACATTATATTTCAGGCCGTAAGGGGCCATTCATAAAAATATAACGCGTGACAGACCTTTGACCCATTCAGTACGTTACAGCTCTGAACAGAATATGACTATAACTTATAACCTAATTGAGTAAACCAACTTAACCCTGTTACAAGTTGTACTTTTCTCTAATCATTACATTGTTGTAATATGTAATATTTATGAGAGAAAACTGTATAATTTCGTTATAACCTTCGACCAGACTCCATGTTTCTTACAATTTTTACGCGTTGTAAAAAAAATCCATGAGTTTTACTTGAATTCTTATTAATAATATTTTCATTTCCACGCATTATATACTGGGCTATTCAGTTAGCTTTAGCTTAAATTACAAAAACGCATAAGAGGTTTTTCTCTCTACTTGCAGGGTTACAGGGTTTCGTTTTATGCGAATACCGCACCTATTATATATATGTATATATACTTAATGTACAATAGCGTAGCGGTAGCGGAAAAAGTATCATAAAGTAGTTAGTATTCGAGTAACTCGACCACCAATGCAATGTTCTCTGTCTTATGTATATTTGATATTAATTCAGTTTCTCTTCTTCTCTACCTTTTATCATCCGTCCAATAACTAACAAGTCAGATATTACGCACAGCACGATGTATACGTATTGTATTCATCATTTAACATTAGTTCCATTTATTTCTCAATTTCATATGTATCCCTGAATCCCTCCCTTCCCTGAACCATTTCTGCAGATCGCAATGATATTGTGTGTATTATAATGATTGCTAATAATTTTGCTATTGCTACTTGCTTTATCTGAATCTCTTGTATGATATGTTCACTCCTCAATTCCTCATGCATGAAAACTCGAAGATTTTAGGATAATGTTTTATCTACAATCTACAAGGTGCTAAAAACTTCTACTTTTGTATAAGCTCGTGCGTCGTAAGTAACGTTGTCGCGTCATCTCCTTGGATCTTCAACACTATGAATTGTGAATCTACCGCATCATCCCTTCGTGGAACACTTTTTCAGCTTTGCTACGACTTTATGAGCCTTTTTCTTACTTACTACCATTAAATATTACACGAGTCATGTCACGGCATTCACTCTGCTCTCCTCAATTCATATTCATTCATAAAGGCAGAATCAGGCAGAGAAAATGAAGATGGAGCAAGAAAGCAACCAATCTTCTATGTAAAGCAATGTGTATGTATTTACTAGTAAGTAAATATAATATAATCCCCTTTTCTTCTTTGCACTAGTGCACTCGCACTTTGTTTCGTGGTCACTCTACTATCTAACTCCAACAACAAAAGCTTATAAATGTTTATGCTTTAAAATAGATTTTTATGTTATACGGTTCACCCCGGCAATAACGTTTAATATCTGCATTTTGCTGTACATTTCTGACACTGATGCTGCTATGCACAATATTTGTTTTTAACAATTAAGCGGTGGTTGTGACATTTTCGACTCTAATGTGTGTCATGTCATTTCAGACGTATAAAACCCAGAGTTGACATGTGCGTTAAATCGTACAGACGAGCGGAAGAGAAATATGCATTTGTTGGCAATGCAACACTGCATCATTTCAATTGAACAATCGAACTGGCCCAAAAATAAAATAGCTTTGGGTATAAAGACGAACAACGTAATGTTTGCCGCTTGCCATTACGCAGCACCATTTAGAAAGTAATGTTTAAAATTCTTCTCATTCTCAAACCTTCCTCAGTGAGATGAGATTGGTGCAGTCATAAAAATCATCATAATCTAATCCACTGAAATTTTTAAAACTAACAACTAATATCCGCACTGTATGCAACGAGGAAGAAGCTCTGTCTTTCTTCCTTTTGCTACTTTATTGCTTTTCGCAAGCTTTGCATAAAATATGAATGAGACGATGATAAACGATAAAGTGAGTTATTGACTTAGTGATTCACTTACCTAAAGCGAGATTTTGCTAATTATAAGAAGTCCAAATGCTTGATTTGATAGTTGTTGGTACAAAGTTTGTCATTCAGTCTTTCAGAAAGGACGAATTCAGTGGAGTTCTTGTCTTGCGGCTTAAAGTAGGACTAAAAGTACCTACCCAGTTACCACATACTTTTATTTATGCTAAATGTCCTACTGTCTTATCGCTTTAGGCTTAGCTTCATCTTAACGCAACTAGTAGGAACCAGGAACATCGGACGGAAGAAAAGAACAAAAGGGAAATTTACAATGCATCATGAGCTGAAGGAGAAGGACTCCATAAAAATCTTTCTTAAGTAATAGTAATCAGGCTTCAACATTAAGATCCCTCATATCAGATTTAACATTTATGCGTATATACCGTACTAGAATAATAAGCAGATGAAGATGGCTGTAACACAAACGCAACTATTTCCATGACCAGAGGAAACTAATATCTTTCGCCAAAATCAGGGGATATGGAGTCACTTTAAAACAGTGAAACAAACAGATATTGTTCACTTTCTGGCACGAGTTTCGTTTGCAATCACCGTTGCCTTCATTACTACTTCAACTGGAGTATGTATGTGTAGTACCGGTATTGTTGGATTAGATGGTTTTCAGCTTGAATTGTTTTCAAACATTAACCACGATTTACTTTGGTGCAATGTAAGTAACGCATGTAAGTGCTAAGGCGACATGAGAGAACTGTTACATGCGCTTGTTTAGAATCATGCTAATCTGCTAATCTTTGTTGGTACTGCTTTTTGCACAGTAGGAAAGGAATAATTTATGGTGCATCCCTCCCGTCCCGATTTCTCTTTTGTAACAACGCAATGTACTGTGAGTAAGAAATGGTACTTGCGAATTATACGAATACAACCTTAATTTCATGCTGTCCTGTTATTATGCATCTAGACCTCATCTTTGTAATCTTCGCTTACTCTTCTCTTACATCTTTAAATCGGGTCGCAAACTTGCAACCGAAATTACTTCGTCTTTGTGACCGTCCTTTTCTCGTGTATTCTCAGACCATAAAATTTTGCAACTTGTTAGATGGTGCTTATGCGTCGATTGTGTCGTGTACATACAACTGAATTGAAGCGGTCAAATGGGTACTTCCTAGACACCAACACCGCAAATTTTAGCAAGTCAATTTAGATCATGTAGTTTGAGTATTGTCGACGCATTTATCACACTAGGACCGCTAGCTACGTTCTCAATCATTTCCTATAGTAGTTGTAATGAATTCGGAACATTCGTCGTTTCACCAACATAACTCATTAATGTTTCATTCGAGGTGTTTGGCGAATAAATAGTATACTATATATTGCATATAATATCTATATAGCAATTTGTCCTCCAGAAAGATTGAAGGTATATTACAGATTATTATATGCTACATCATCACCACTGCACAGCACGTAGTTCACTCCTGGTTAACGCAAGATAAAATCAGAACTAAAAATTGAAAGGGCATTGACAAACATTGACGATATGATTAATGCTGAATTATGCTATTCGATGATGTTTTTATAGTTTTTTTTGGCGAAGAGAAATCTAATTACCCATTGAATTCATTCTTTCGCGTGACCTTTTTAACGTAATAATTAGTAGGCAATTAGATTTTCAGTGGGTTCAACAGTTGGTATGATTCATGTTTTAACAACCTGGGAGGATTTTCTATCAATCGCCAAACCATTATCTCTGTTAGTGCTGTTTAAATAAATTGCCGTGTCATAACCTAACTATTATTGGCACTTCAATAAGTAGTAATAACGTTGATTTTTTAAATGCGAATCCTTCCTTATCCTATGATAGGCTTCATCCAACAAGTGGAACATAAAAATTATTTTGTACAAGTATTTTTACATATGCCATTGAATCTACTCTCCATAATATTTCATTTTAGAGGTGAACGTGAACAGAACGACGAATAGTCGAATCAATCGAATCCGCTTGGACCTAGAGTCTAGGTCCTAGACTTATACTTTAAGAGACAAGTGATGATGGACTACATTTAATTGTTTGATGGAAAATTAATTTCTATCCTAATTATGTCTCTTTCCATCTGTTCTTTTGAATACCGTCAACAAAATGAGAAAATGTAGTTAATTAAAACTTACCATGCGATATGCCACATCAACAGCCATTTCTCGGGTCACCAACTTCCACCCAGTTGTTAACTCTTCTTCCAGCACGCCTGCCAGGTTCGAATAGCATTTTTGGAGGGAATTGTTCGTCCTCGTTAACTCAGCACTGCACTGCTGTTGAAGGCTGCCCCGAGCGACATTTTTTATTTGTTTTACTCGGTAACATTTAACACCGCTGCGGTTCATGATTGCCAACTGAAAATAGAAAAGAAGAAAATTAATGGTTTCAAAGGAAGAACTATAATTAAATAGATGTTAAGATCAAACGGTCACACATTTTAATTTCAAAATGGTCCTAGAGAACGATTAGAAATTAATTAATTACTGAATAATCAAAGCACCTGCGTATGTTAATCAGTGATGATGATGACTGACGACACTGGGTAAAAATGAGCGCACTGTAAAACTGCAATAAAATAAAATTAAATAAACTGAAATTTTACCTTAGACAAAATAAATAATCTGTAACTATCAACAATGGCGAATTATTTTAATGTTGCAATATAACATTTGTGGATAAAATTGCTTACGGGTTTGATTTTGGATTTGATGGAGTTTTTGTTTGTTTCACTTTGTGCGTCAGCGGAGCCGAGGATTATGACAAATTTCAGTTCGGTTCTTAACAACGCAACAACTGCAGCCACGCGATAAAAACTAAAGACGTAGGTAAAAGCAGTAAATTATTTAATGTAACGTCGCTTTGATTTAATAATAATGACTGTGGAAGTGAGAAAAAAATTCAATAGATCGACTGATCATCATTACCTCTTTAACGACAACAATTAACCACTAGCAGAGTCTGAATATTTGCTTTAAAAATGCACAAGTCTTTGAGGTTGCGGTGAAATAATTGTTGCTACGTGGACGTTCAAATAATCAATAAAAAATTAATGCGACATTGGAATGATCTGTATCTCAGACCAATATACAATTAATTAATGTATGCGGGGAATTATCTCAGTCGTTGCTTTGTATTAAACCGTTTATAACACTTACGTCATCGTCATCTCATAAGACGTCTACAAAATCCGTTTCGTGCATTCAATTTTATGTAGCCAATTGAAAAACAATGCTATGAAACAAGTTAAACCGTTCGGTCACGTCTTCACGATAATTTTCTATTGCCTATAATAAAATTTAATTGTCATTACTATAATGAATAGTTTGCACCTAGAAAAGATATCGAAGTAGCAAAATGCCCCAATTCCAATTTTGTTTCAAGAAAACGATCGTCATGCAATGTCAAACAAATTCCATGACAGTTTCGGCGAAGGTCACCCGTCTGCGTTGCACCGTTTTATTAGATAAAAATTTTTACTTATTGCTTTGATATCAGTATGATGACGTTCATTATATAAAAAAGCTGATACTATAGACCATAGAGACAATTGACTAATGTCTAGTTTTAAATAATTGTGACCACGTGTCAATTTTGATGTCCTCTCTCTCTTCAATGCTTCGATTATAGTATAGTCTTACAATCTGAAAATGGATC
The DNA here is from genome assembly GCA_021029165.1 of Cyphoderus albinus. Lineage (NCBI taxonomy): Eukaryota > Metazoa > Arthropoda > Collembola > Entomobryomorpha > Paronellidae > Cyphoderus > Cyphoderus albinus. The sequence goes on from VYYJ01001876.1 coordinate 9,975, forward strand.
AGTTTCAAAATTCTCGTTTTATTAAAATAAAATAATATTTACAGCTAAAACAGTAAAAGTTAGATTTACAAATTTTATATTCATTAGGGGGAATTGTGGTTTAACCAACAAACATTAAAACACCTTTACATATGTACTAAAACATATTACAATGGATGACATATTTTTTCAATTTGTACACTTACGCTATGTAATATTGAAAATGCCATTATTTTCTTCCACCTTTGGATTTACCTTTTTTAGCTGTAAACTTCTTCCCTTTCTTTCCACCCTTCTTATTAGACATAGCTTTCATCTTTCTCATGTCTTTTTTCATTCTCCCGTCCACGACTCTAATTGGACCTTTAACGCCAGCTGGTCGTTTAACCCGTTTTCCGGCACTAAACTTCTTGGCCACAACGTAAGTCACCTCCTTCTTTTTCTGACCCGTGGCTTTTTTATACAATCTATGAAGAGGTTAAAATAGCATTTATAAATCTTGCATCCGTGGGTTAAAGGAAAACTTAAAAACAATAAACAGATTTTGATGACTTACTGTTTTATTTGATTTGCCTTCTCCGCGTCAGTCATTTCCGTGCTTTCGAGGATTCCTTCCGCTTTCTTCTTTGCCTTTTCCATTTTTCTTAATGCACGCTTCTTCTTTCTTGCTTTTGCTTCGACTACTTTTTTGATTGGACGAGTATTGATTTCCTACAAAATAAAAATTCATGAATAAACTGTACCCAATCCTGCGAACTTCATGTCCACTGCAAAGAATGAATTTAATACTAACCCGCAGACTGCTTTGGTACTGGTCAACAAGTTCTTTCGGTACAGGAGCCGGCTTTTTCATGTGCTTCTTCTCATCATCTACAAACCAATCTGGCAACCCGTCATCATTAAAAGCATATCGATTCCAGCCTTCATCAATGAGATCTCGCTTATTCTTTTGTGATTGCACTAAAATAGTAGCCAGAGCGAGCCCTTCCGGATCCAATTTCATTTTTTTCTTTTCTGCAAATGAACAAAATTAGACAGGACAAAATTATTGCCAAGCACGCGAACACTAGAGTATGAAACAAAATGAAAAATGAGTATTACTTGGAACTGAATCAGGTACGACTTCAAGTTCATCATCACTGACAATTGAATCTTCCAAACTTTCGGGTACACCTCTTTTCGTTTCCTTTGTTTTCTTCAAACCGTCCTTCGTATCTGTGTTCATTCCATGTATTTTGGCACCCTTTTTTGCGTAAGATGCGGCTAGCTTTTGAATTTCAAAATCTTCGTCGGATTCGTCTCCAATGTCGTCAAAAATATCCTACACACAAGAAGAAGAAATTTTAATCAGAATACTTATTTGGTTTTGGAACAATATTTAATTTGACATTAATTGAATTAAAAATTCAATACATATTAGTAATGAACTAATTGACAAACCTTGTCAAACCACATCGCGACCTTCTTCATCCTTTTCTGTGTTTTATCTGTTGGGTCCAAATCTGTGAGCAAGTGGTTTTCTAATATAGGAGCAACCTTATCAATATCAATATCAGCCTCCTCCATCGAAAGTTCGCCCTCGTCAGAATCAATGCCTAGACCCTTGTTCAAATCAGGATCATCCTCATCGTCACTAGAATCTTTGTTGATACCACTATCCGGGTCTGAAGGCTTCCGGTAAAAGTTTCCGCTACTATCCAAAGTTTCACCTTCCTTCTTAAAACGAACCAAACGACTTTGGTGCCGTTTATAGATGAAGTCAATATCATCCTCATCAACCTCTTCCTCAACGTCTGGCAGAGCCGGTTTAACAATTAGTTTGTCGATATCATCTATGTTTCTAACAGCCTTCAGAGTAAAGAGAGAATCTGCTGAGGTATCAGTCGGACCAACATCGCCAGGAATAATCATGTCTAATTTTGTTTTCTCTTCAATCTTTTTTCTGTCTTTTAGTTGTTTCTTCTTTTTCCGTTTCTCTTCCTTAAGCTGCTGCTCCTTTACTGCAGTGATAGCGTCACTTAGTTTAGTTTCCGTGTCACTTTCATCTTCGACTTCATCAACATTAGAATCTTCCACGGCCGGTTCGTCTTTAATACCAGATTTTATTTTTAGGTACTGCTCCAACTTTTCTCTGTGATATGAAAAAATTAAAATTTACCAAATCAAAATTTTCACAAACATAAATGAGGTCAATACTGTATTGTTTTAGAAGAAACAAATTATGCAATACTGCCACCGTTACCTAAGAACTTTTCTCCATTGAATAAGTGCTTTGATTTCTTTCTTGCCTAATACTTTCACGTCGCGGCAGTAATCTTTAATGTCCACTGTAGTTGCTGGATTATTTGTAATCCATTCTTCATCCAACTCAATCTGACAATTGAAACATTAGCACACGTATTAAAAATAGCACAGCATACCTCGACTACTATTTACTAATAAAATCCTTAGTTAATATTCCTGTTTAAAAACGCATAAATTTGAAGAGAATAAACTCTAGACTAACCGAAGACGTGTTCCCCAGCAGTTCAACGTAATCTTGGCTCTTAATGAAATCTGTGGCTGTGATAGGTTTATAGAGTAGGGTTTCCCCGACTGGATATCCCTCAGCTTTCTTTTTCTTTCTATAATTTGATGAATAAAAATAATTGAAAATCATGAAAATGCCTACTTTTGAATACAGTGTAGAGTAGAGAGAAATTTTTCTGTCATTTCTTACCCAACTTCTTTCAGGAGTTGTTGCAATTGCTTCTTACTTTCGGGCAGATCTATATCTTCGAAAACGTGTTTCGGATCCAAAAATCGGGGATCAATGGTACCTGGAGCCAAATATCCCTTACAAACAACAAAAATTTCCGCAGATTCCGTTCTGGAGGCAGCAGGTTTCGTAGCATATACATTTCTGAAGAACTGTTTCAGAACCCAAAGTAGCGAATTGTAGTCTTTTGAACGGAAAACTTTAGTAACAAAGTATCCTCCTGGTCTTAGCAGTTCCGTTGCAAGTTTGAAAGCGCTTAGGGTAAGGCAATTCTGTTGGTACGCGTCGTGAAGCCAATTCTGACCGACATTTGGTGCACCATCATTAAGAACTACATCCGCCTTCCAAGTTTTTAACTCTTTCTTCAGTAACTGAAGACAGCGAGGAGTGGTGATATCCTCAGTTATACCAATGCAGCCGTTTATTTGTTTGATTGGATACAAATCCACCCCTGCAATTTAGAACATACATTTTCCATCAATGGAGCTCAAGTCAATCATAGAATAGAATTAAAGATTGAGATGTAGTTCTATCATTAATTTGAAAAAAACTTTACCGACAACCAAACTTGAAACGGGCATGTGCTCTACCGCTACCTGCATCCATCCTCCTGGAGCTGCGCACAGATCAACAACTACTCTGGATTTTTGCAAAAACTCAAACTTCCTGTTCAACTGAATTAGTTTGAACGCAGCTCGGGACCTATAACCTGTAGACAGTCAGGTAGTTGAAGCAAATAAACGTACAATTTAACAAAACCACAATTCACAAATTTGTTAAGTGGCACTTTCAATTACAACTTACCAGTCTCCTTGGCCAAGTGGTAAAACTTGTCCTTACGCTGTTTCCCAACTTTTATTTTTCTACCCATTTTTCAAACAAGTGTGAAAATCACTTTTTATGGTACTAATCAATCAAGAATTGAACTCGTGTACCAATTCAATTAGTTTACAAATTAAACTGACAAAAAATAGTCACATCAACGTCAGCTTAACGCCAGTTAATGACGGTCAGACGTCCTGAATTTAGATTAAATTCAATTACATTACAGAATTTAGAAACGCGTGCACACGGTGCTTCGTATTGCTGTGTGCTGTCTCTGCTCTGCAACCAACCTTTATCAAACTGTCCGGAAGCACATGGATAAATCTGAGAGCAGCGAGTTCAACTCAGCGCCATTACTTTGGGGCACACTCAACTGCTACTGCTAAATTCAACGTTGCTTTCACAGTCCGACAAAGGATGAAGGACGAGAGGTAAAAAACTTCAGCTCACTCACCGCTTTCATGTGTCTGATCGTTGCTTTGTTTGTTTGTTTGTTTGAGGGTGACTCGAACGAAGGTGACTTTGGTTTTTTTTATATTGGATGCGATGCGATCAATGCGAAGCGAATGCCATACGATATGGGATGAACAAAGACTGAAACCCTTTATCCGTCCTCTGTTGTTAGGATTAGGAGGATGCGTTTAACAATTACCACATTCAGATTAATCCCTCGTTTGCAATAACAATTAACCCGCATCCATTTTTAACCAATGGGAATGAAACAGTTTAAAGTGCAATTGACGCATATGCAATTTCAAGTCACACCGCACCGAAAATACCGTTTTAGTTTTTTGAATGGACTCACTTTAAAACCACGATGACCACCTTGCTGCGCCTGAGCATAATGACTCATTAATTAATTTGACAATAATTGCAGGTTCATTTACCTGTTTGAGTTTACAAATCATTCACTGATTTTAACTAACTTTACTCTTGGTAAATAAATGCCGCTGAATAGTCCCTTCCTGCATAGATATAATCATTGCTAGGAATTTACAAAAACATTTTATTATGTAGCAGTAGCGGTTTCGATATTCAAGATTTTCCTGCATTTGATTACAAACATATATTTACATACACTTCCAAATTTCAGGATCCAGATTTAACGCCCCGTTGGCAAATGCGGATGTGTTAATAGTTAATGACAATTGTTCTAAATAATCAATATGATCTCATCTAGGCAAAATAACCTAGAAGCTATTAATATTGACGGTGCGGTGTGACGAGACAAAGAAATTGAAAAGTTCCACACTTTGCACCATTTCTTCAAATGAGAATTTTATAGGTAATGGAGAAATGGGCGACGATATTTTCTTTAAAAGCAAAAACGGTGAATTGCATCCTGCCAATAATAATAAGAGACTCGTTTTCTTATCATTACATATGTACTCTGCAAAACCCCAATCTAGATATTTTTTTAAATGTCAGTTTACAGTCAGAAAATTAAATATCAGGAGGCAAAGTGAAGCACGATGATGTTGCATGCAGGCTATGAGATTTCCGTGAATGAACGAGAAAACTTGGTCTTTTTTTCTTGACTTTGTTTATGCAAAATGTGTAACACATTTTGTGTTAGGTTGTAGCCTACAACTTGTAGGTGAAACCGGAGCAGCAGAATATGAGTATGTAATAGTAGTAATAGTGCCGCACTATTATATTATAGTGCGACGGCGATGATGATGATGATGCCCGCAGCTGAAATCTACCATTCGCATTCGAGTGAGTCTACTGTAGTGCCACCCAGATCAGATGTTTTGGATGTGCTGAAAATCATTCGAAAATAGGTGATTTGCAAAATAAGTTAAAAATAGTTAACAATGGCGCGGGACGAAAATGACGACATTCTACCCGACCAAGATGCAGCAAAAGAATTTTACGCAAAATATGAGCCAAAAGAAGTTCTGGGACGGTAAGAAATTGTTAATCGCTCATTCATGCGATTTTAAGATTTAAAAAGTTTGCGTAATTGTTTAAAATGATCACTTTAAATGTTTCTACAGAGGCATCAGCTCTACTGTAAGGAGATGTATAGAAAAGGAAACGGGTAGGGAGTACGCCGCCAAGATCATCGACCTGAGTAACGAAGATAACAATACTCAAACTGTTCGGGAATCAACATTAAGCGAAATTCATATTCTTCGGCTTGTGGCTGGTCATCCATACATCAGTAAGTTACCGTAATTTTTATCACAAATTGTAAGATTCACAATCCAAAATGTCTTTATCTGAACTACAATACTACTTCAAGGACATCAAAATTTTCTTACTAAACAAAGTATTCTTACTTTTTTACAGTTGAGCTGCATGATGTATTTGAAAGCAATACATTCATTTTTCTCGTCTTCGAACTTTGTCGAAATGGAGAGCTCTTTGATTATCTTACAAATGTGGTTACATTGTCGGAGAAGAAGACGAGGTTCGCAAACAATTAAACAATTTGTACAAGTTACATATTTTGAAACGTATATAAAGTTTCTAAAGTGCATTTTAACTGAGAATATATTAATTTTGTTGTTATCAGGTATATAATGAAGCAACTGTTTGAAGCTTTGGAATATGTCCACAGTAAAAGTATTGTTCATAGAGATCTGAAACCTGAAAATATCCTTTTGGATGACAATTTTAACATCAAGCTGACAGACTTTGGATTTGCTAAGGCTCTCCAGCCGGAAGAGAAGTTGTTCGGTAATATTGCAATAATTACGATAGTAAAATTGAATGAATTTCTAGAATGCAAAAGATTCTAATCGTCATTATGTAGCGGTTGCATCAATCATTGAGAATTTGAGAATCAAGTTTTAGGTGCCGGTGTATTTATGCAAATATGCCTCCACATCTAGTGTATTCGTATGTAGAATTTGTACTCTAAAGCTAAGTTGATATTATGATATATTAATCATTTTAATACAGTACAAAGTACAAACCATTTCAAATATCAAAAGTCTATTGAGTAATTGTTTTAGAATGTCTCTTGTCTTGTCTCAGACAATAATATATTAATGTTATTGTTGCATTAGTGCAATTAGCGTTCACCTAAACGTCTTTTATGGGAAAATATTAATGCAACGGTGATTTGCGTAGATCTATGTGGAACACCTGGCTACTTAAGCCCAGAAACGATTCGATGCAACATGTTTGAACTTGCCGACGGATATGATCAAAAGATCGACATGTACGTCTTAATTATAAGTCTTTCTGTTGTAGATAAATTTCTAAACAATGTTTCGATTCTGAATCGTGTTTGCATGTTCTTCTGGTTGGTGTGTGGGTTTTCGTCTCGTCCTTCTTCCAATCCATAACACTTTTCTGTTCTGCTGCACTTTCTTTTTTGATTGGTTTTATTCACGGTAATGCCTGTAGAAGTTTGCGGGACGCCCGGTTACCTTGCACCGGAATTGCTCAAAGCAGCAATGTACGATGATGCCCCCGGATACAATGAAAGTGTAGATGTGTTAGTCTTTTTTAGTTATTTTGTAAATATAAAAAATAGTTTAGTCGCTTTCTGTTTCTTTATTTCTTCTTTTCAACTTTCTTTTGCTTATTCATTTTTCAATTGTATTGACGATTTTATCAGCATTATCTTTACAAATACAATTTTAGGTGGGCATGCGGCGTCATCATGTACACATTGTAAGTATTTCATTTCCAGTTTTTAACCATTGTTATTCAGTAAACAATGGATCTCGAAATATACATAAATACCTACCTACTATTGTTTCGATTATAGACTAGTGGGATGTCCTCCATTTTGGCACCGAAAACAAATGGTAATGTTGCGGAATATAATGGAAGGCAAATACTCATTTTCATCACCAGAATGGGATGGCATAACAGGTTAATATTCATTATATTATTTAAGTATTGATTTGAACTATTAACAATAGTTCAAATGTATTAGTTAAACTGATACATTTTTACAACAGTTTTGCTTCTATTGCTGTTTAATTATCTTACACAGAAACTCCAAAGGACCTGATTAGAAAATTACTGATTGTGGATGCCTCGAAGAGAATTACGGTGAAGGATGCTCTTCATCACGAATTTTTCCAAGTTGTGGTAAGGTATTAAACTAATCTTGTAATTTGTAATCTGTAATTCTTATATGTGCCAAGTTTTCCAGTTGTTTATTAATTGACACTTTTTTTAAATTTTAGCACTGCCACGTAAAAGCATTTGATGCTCGTAAATCGTTTAGGTTTGCAATTTTATGTGTGAGATGTGCTGTGCGCATCCAACGTCTGAAAAAGACGCCTGAACCATTATCCCTCTCTGCGGCAGCAGTGGATCCTTATCGAATCAAAGCCTTTAGAAAGGTACTTTGTTGCTCTAAATTGCATCGATTCCATAATGAATCTATGAATCTGAAGTGTAGATGTGTAATTGTGGGTGTTAATAAAATTGATTTAACCTTTGCAGGTTGTCGATAATTGCGCCTTCCGTGTATATGGACATTGGGTCAAGAAAGGCGACTGTCAGAACCGCGCTGCACTCTTTGAAAATACTCCAAAGACGGAATTGAAAAATTTATACATTAGCAATTTAAATCGATTGTGATAGTTTTAATTCATAGTTTATAGTGCCATTTAATCTTCCAGCTATATAGTCTTACGTTGTATTATTTTAATGTTTTCATTATGTCAATTATTTTGTATAGTGGCTACAAATTAATTTCAAAATGTGAATGTGAGGATAAACGTAAACACTATTTCAATTCTGTGCAATTGGAGATGGAGTAGGATTTCACAGTTTTTCAAATACTTAAAGGGTTATTTATTTCTCACGACACGGGAAAATATTAAAGAGCTACATTGTTTACTTACAACTACAATTCCAAGAATAATTTAATTACAAATTAGTTGTAATTTACAACATAATATGTTAAAAGTTATAAGTAAGTAGAGTCATTTTAATATATCGTAGTTTCGTAGTGCCATTAACCAAATGAATATTGACAATCTAAAAGAAAATCTTATTTTGGTACCAGTACATACATCGTAGTTTTATTGGTATTAACAATTTAACAACAAAATTTAAAAATAATTATATTGTGGTTAGGATAACTCAAAACCAATTGTGTCTTTAATATAATTTATAAACTATATAATTTGAACATCGGATTGTAAAATGTGATTAAGCTACTCTTATAAGCAATTAGATTTTTTGTCATGTAGTTTCAGTTTTTCTAGTCTGTGTTCCTAATAAAACAATAAAACTTGCGCTGGTGCAAATCCATGAATACGGCTAATAATGTTTGAGTATCCAAATAATGACAATGGAAAAAGAAAATTGATGAGACATTTAAAAACCGTAAGTCTAAGGGTTACTTACGTTGTCATAAAACATTCTTAAACACGCTTAATTCAACGCGTCGTTATTAAAGTTATTAATATTATATACATATTATGAACATGTGCCCTCCTTCGGTGGGTTAATTGTCCAACTTTGCAGGCAATGGTGGCGATAAATTTTACAAATTTACATCCGCATGCATTACACGAATGTCTTCTTTTACGCCATGTATAATTTTCCATGAACACCGCAGCCAATTGTCGCGATGAAAGTTAAAAATTTAACATGCGCGTGCATTGCACGTATGTGTACCTCTACGCCATGTTAAATTTACCTCAGCCAATCGTCGAGATCAAAGTTACAAATTTAACATGTGCATGCATTGCACAAATGTCTACCTTTACGCCAATGTATAATTTTCCATGAACGACGCAGGCAATCATCAAGATCAAAGTTACAAATTTAACATGTGCATGCATAGAACGCATAATGTCTCCCTTTATGCCATGTAAAATTTTCCTACCCGATACCGACCATTGCTTGCGGCGTCTTGGAAATTTTACATGACGCAAAGGGAATCATGGAAGTTATTGTCCAATCGTGACCAATCGAAACCGTGATGTGTGCACATATGCATTGCATCCCGTAGAGTTCCTTGTCTAGGGGCCAACATTCGCACCGCATGAGATAACTCATGCATTGGCTAAGGTCCTAGCCCTACTGTATCGACATTAATGCTGCAAGGAAACTATGACATCTGCCCGCTAGTCGATAGGTCGGTCAGACCCGCACAAGGTGCTACTGAAGTATTACAGCAGGAGCAGAACGAACAAGAACTGTAGTGGAAGATTTGCAGGAGCAAGCGTCAAGTGCGATTGCTCTGGTCTGTGTCTGGAAACTGACTGACCCCTCGCTCGACATATATTTATTGCTTGCCGAGGTCGGTTTTTAGTTTAGTTAGGTTTTGGTTGGAAATTGGGAGTATCCTGCCTATGTTAATTGGGCATTTAATAGGGCGTTTAACATGGGTAAGATACTCGAGTTAAAGAGCTGTGCGCTACCGGTTCCGGTTCCAGATCCTATTTACAACTGGGGTATCTTGCATATGTTAATTGGACATTCAATTAAGTATTTAACACGAGTAAGATAAGCGCCAACAAATATCCCACTAATTTGTCTGTAATTATCACATGGCAGTGCATCTGTCCCTTGTCTACGATTAGTAACATCAAAATAAAAAACCTGGACGATTCTAACGAGACGTTGATATTCGAAAAAGAGCGTGTCGAGTTCTACAGATTTTCTCGAATCCTTCGATTGTAATTTATACAACGCCGTTGGTATACTTACTTGGTTAGCAGTCAGTACTCAGGAAAAATTGTTCTCTTCTATTTTCATTTTATTTTTTGTCTTGATACCCCGTGGTGACTCACAATTGTGTAATCTATTTACCAGTTTTCAGTGATATAGAGAATTTTGAAGGTTTTTACATATCAAGTGCAAATATGATGTTCCACGCCAAAATGGACGTCAACAATCGATTTCTCGCCCAAAAAATGCCTGTAAATAAATATTTGATAAACTTTATTGTAAATCTGCAATGAACTTTGTCTAGTATATTATCATTCAATAAAATAACATTGAATATTAATCTAAATAAATAAATACTCCGTTCTTTGACTTGGCTAATGAATTGAATTGCAAACTTTATTGACAAACATTATTAACTCCAGAATGTATAATTACATAATATATTACGATGTGTTGTTGGTAATAATGTCACTTCTATAGATTACCTCTGCTCTACAATAATTGTAATTTAACAAAACAATTGCGTATTAATAATGCTTTTGTTTGTAAATTGAATTTTCGAAATAACTCTAACGACGGGGAAAGATTACACCCATCTCCTAGTATCGTCCCCGAAGTATGTACTTTACACAAATATGAAGTCGTCGGCACCGTTTGCACAGCTACAAGTTGCGTTAGAGCGAATGTGCTTCCATTTCCCATGGCAAGAGGGTTCCCGCAAACTTGAAAACCGGGTAGAGAATCCGTTTGCTGCGCCAGATCCTACACATCGGTAATCAGCGTAAGCTCGCTGGGCTTCCCGCTCGCACAATGCGCAAACGTGATTGCCTGTGAACAATTTTGAAAAAAAACTTAACAATCTAGTTTTATTACTTATCTTTGTTTAGGTCATGAAATACACATTCAGAAGTACATATACAAAATGAGAAGTCAATAAAACCTGCCTGAATTCCCCAGAATAAAATTGTATAAATAAACCCGGACTTAAATAAACTGGGTTTTATATTGTAGTTTTGTAATTCCTTAGACATTTTCCTCGGAGATGTTCACCCATTAATCATTTTGCAACAGTGAAAGTCTTACAAAACAAAAGCAATATTTGAGTAATGTGAATTTGTTGGGAAAGAAAAATGAAATGTACGAGTTTTGCGTTTTCTTTATCGTTTCTGCTTGCTTCATTGGAAAAACGATGTCTACACCGGTTTGAATCTCAGAACAAATCTTCACTCTAACGACGGGGAAAGATTACACCCAATGAAATGTTCAAAATGGTAGAGTCCAGTGCTCCTTGATTATGTACTATTTTCTGGCGTCCTAAATATTTTCTGAATAACCATTTTCGAAGGTTGCCGTCACTGGATTTTTCTGTATCATTTGAAATCAACTAATCTTCTTAAAAATGCTGCTTGCCAAGATCTAACCTCAAGTGATAATCAAATCATTTTAAAATTAAACATAAGTTGAAAACTTCTGGGAAATATGCACTTTGGTCATAACTCACCCTTTTGAAGACAACGTATGCCGTCATTTACCGCACAGTTCTCAAAGGAACGAAGTATATCATCATCTGAATTGCTCTTTGTTCAAACTATGTGCTTCTCTAATTGCTAGAGAAAACGCTTCGATCATTCCATAAACTAAACATACCTTCTGCGACGAAACGGCAATTACAAAAGAGACGCGAGGTTTTAAGGAAGGTACATATTTTGCGGAAATGAAGTACCATGAAGTGAACATGAACGAGAGCATATTTTCCAGATAATATGTCTTGTGAGCTGCAAAAATCGAGTCAGTTAAAATTAGCTCATACAAGTACTTAGAATCCTGACTCACAAAAATTGAGTTCTATGTCAACATTTACTTGCTTAAAGTAATGGCGAGGGGATGTGATAATGAGACTCTTATCTATTACACGTTTCACATTGAAATGTAAAAACATACGTATATATAAATATAACAGCTTACAATTTACAATGTCACTTGTTCTTGTGGAAAACATCATTGCAGACAGACACAATTAAAAGCAGCAGCATTTTTTCTTTTTTAAACTATACACTATTGTTTGATTCAGCAAGTCGACGACTTAAAAAATAATGAAGATCATGTTCCCACCTAAAGACCTCACCTACTGTTTTAATAATACGTTTGCATTTCTCAAGTATATGTGCTTTGCTGTGCAGCATCAATGTAGTAACTACGCTGTGTGGATGTATGTGAACTTGAATGAAACAGAAACAGTGCACATAAAAAATGAGCTGAAAGAATCTTGTTTTAAAAATAGGTGGATGCTATGTAATAATAACGGGTACATGACTGATTAGCTGATTATGAACAAAGCCTCCAGGGCCTCCAGCAGAAGCTGGATTCTATTCTATTCCAGCAACATTGGAGAAAACAAAATACACTGAAAGGGATGCCTATAAATAACTAAGCAATCGAGATGAGCTTGAGCTTTTCAAAACTTCGTATAACTTAAAAATAAGATGGGACTTTGCTTCTGTTAATATTACTGTTGGACCAACGCGCAGCATGACGATTTGAGCTAAGTTCAGTGTTGAATCAGCGTCTTTCCGTCCACCTTAAACTTACCTAATCTTGAAGTATGTAAAATCAGTCAAAATAATTTTTGTACTGCATTGTTTTTAAGCATCTTCATTATTGTGCTTTGTTTAATGCTGGAATCACTTGGGTTGGTCGAGTTTAACAAATCTTTCGTTGACCATGCCAAAGAAGAGAAAAGTAACAAACAAGGAGCAAAAGGAATACAAATGGAACAATGGATGCTTAAAGTAGAAATGAGGCATTGGCTCCGAGATTAATTAGGCATCATTCTTCTGTGACTCGGAGATGGAAGATGTGTCGTTGGACTTACACGAGAACTCTCTTTCTCATGAATTTCATAGTTGATATAATATACCTAAAATATAAAATGCATGTCTACCTTCTTCCACCTAGCACCTTAATTGCATTCCTTTAAAAGCTATGATTACTGTCCCTTGGTTTACGTTTTATGACTAGGAAGGCGTTCCCTTACCTTCTCTCAAGTTGTAAAAACTCTCCATCGCTTTACACGCCTTCGTGGATCGAATGACTTCAAACTCAACGCAGTAGCTTCCCATTCATCACCAAGGTAAAATTTCGTTCATTTTTCATCATCATGCAAAAGTGGCCACACAAAGAAGAGGGATGATGCAGACGATTTTTCGACCGAGAAATCAAGATTAGTTTACATTTTTAAAATATTTTCACAGAACTGACAAAATAAATTTTTATATTTGTGACTTTAGCTACATTCTTCATACGATGGAGTTTAGCATTAATATTTTAAGAACAATGAAATTCTACGGTTGAATGAACCCTATCCTGTTATGGGGAGGGAAATTGCATTGATTACAATATCATAGCAGGACTAAAAGATTTTCAAAAAGTCTTAAAGAATGCAAATTAATTCTGTTGATTGTAATGTTGTCCAGTTTGTTGTGAGGTCATATTGGCACCGACAGTATTCCGCATAAAACTTTACACTTGTGCTTGTGCAGTGAAAATATTGGAATTCATAAAAGACAAGCGGTCAAAAAGTCAGTTCCTCCTACTTGCATGGACTTGTGGGCTCGTGATGCATACGCAGATGCATTCAATCTAATCTCTACAAACAGAGAAAACGAAGTCGAACGGACCTTTCGACCGATTTCCGCATTCACGCGCCTTTAGGAGAGTAATTTAATTTTGTTGGTTTATCTTCGCGGAGGGCTTTTGATTTTATGTTTCTCGACTTGTACCGTATACCTGTTTATGGTACACTGTTTTAAATATTAAACTCACATACTAATGAAAAAATATAATTTTATTATCCTTACGGTTTTTGTTTCTCTCTGTCACTGTATTTCAAATATCGTAGTCGAAGATTTCTGGTAATATCATTTCCCACACTAATTTTCCGCCTCGGACCGAACGCAGCTGGAAGAATAATGGCCGTTTCTAAGATATGAATTTTGTTTATTATTACTTACTTACATGTATGACATTATAAACGACTTCCCGAAAATAAAATGAAGTCTGTTAGGTGTAAATGAAGGAGTAATAAAAAAGGTTATTCGAACTCCGCCAAACTCGTTCCAATTAGTTGGGCGCTCGGGTTCGCATGGAAAGGTAATTTGGAAAATAAAACACGAAACCAAGATAGAAACTAATAAAAAATCAAACCTTCCAAAGATGTTCGAATGTTCTGCTGACATCTTGTTCCAAAACATCCACGTTTTTGAACCAATGAAGGGCATGGTTTACCTCCGTTTCTTGGTTCCTGAGTTATTGATCTTGTTCGCGTCATCGCTCCACTTCCGCAATCAGCGTCGCACTCAGACCATGGCCCCCAGCTTGAGACATGACAATCGAACACTGCAAGATTTAATCATTCTTAAATACGTATTTTCTTGTGCCTTATCACTGGAATCAACTTATTTCAATGAACTCATCATAAAAAGGTGAAATCACATCCCACAATCAACCCCTTTTACTTAACATTATTGAATCTTTTGTTTTTCATTTCATTGCTAACTCCATTTCCGTATTGGGTTACTGCATAAATATCTTTAGATCTTGGTTCATTTTTCTTTTCTTATCTTCAAAAGACATGACAAGCACATGCTGCTTCAAGTGAAAATGAGTGACATTTATTTGCATGGAACTTTATTGGTTGTGCGCTGTATTTCGAGTCAACACATTCATACACGCCTTCGCTTTTGCAGAGATTTCAGTTGGGGAAGTCACTGGACCGAATAAGCGAGTTTTACATAATACGCCTAAATAATTATTTTAGTATTTTTTGAGGCAGCTGTAAATGTCAAGCATTCTCAGTGGTGACAACTTCCAGCAGACTCTAGTTAGATATCCTCATATGAACGTTTCCCCTTCTTTTTGCTGATGTTTCACCTCTCCGCTAAAAAAGTTACGACTTTTCGGTGACTGCTTACGCACAAATTACTAACTACCTTTCTTTCTTTATGACTTGGGTTTGTCGTAATGAATGCAAAAATGTGTGTGTATTGGCAGACAAATGTGAGATCACGGAAGAATCAGTTCCTGCCGAGGCTTTTGTCTTTCTAATAATGAGGATAAGTAAAGGCAGTTAAAAATATATTTACCCATATGGTATTTTTAGAAACTTCATAAACCTGTCAAGCCACTGGAAGTTATCATGATGTGATAGTTCATAGATTCAGTTCTCAAGCGAAGACTATTGTTGCGGGTTTACCAGGAAGGGAGTCATCATCCATTAGCAGCCAGTGGATGTAAAAAGGTTTACTTCTTTCCGCTATGCTCCAGATAATTTCAACATGCCAATCTGCGGCCAGTTCTTAGAACTTTGTTACGGCAACATTTGTTTTGTTCCGGTAGCTTTTCATGCAAATTGAAAGCGGTTAATGAGACTAAAGATCAGTAATAGCGCACACGTGTGTGAGCTGGCAATAATAAAATCTAGGGGGTATATGAGAAATGTCATTTTTTGACCTATTCCTACTCATAAATATTTTTGATCTACGCACACGATATTTTGCCTCATACACACACCCCATAAAATATCATATTAATAAACTAGCTGTTGCAACAGTTTATTAACCTCTCCATTTTACAATGAAAGCACTTTTGTGTCCTGTCTCCAATTTTTACCACAAAAATAATTTCAACTAAAAAAACGGCGCTGATTTTATTTCCGAAGTCGGATTTTGCAGAATCCGTTCAGAAGACAATTTAAAAATTAAGCCCATTCACTAATTTTACGTTATAGCACTATAGGAGTCATATAGCAAAACAGTAATGGGACTGCTTCAAGTCTGGCTGG